>JAGDQP010014647.1:377-44660 GCA_022664845.1 Lepisma saccharinum | reverse complement strand
ATTATCGTACATATTTCTAAGCAAAATGTTCTCTTCACTAATAATAGTTTCTTTTACATATCTATCAAAAAGGTGTTTATCTTTTTCTTTAATTTCTGCTTGCCCCCAGAAACAAGTGAACGAAGGGTAAACAAAAAATCATCTTCCATTTGTTTTTGATAAATTATTTTAGGGTCAGTAATCTCTCGAATCATCTTCCATATGATCTTCTCCTTCTTCCTTCTTCCTCTCTCTCTCTTCAGCAAAAGGCAATAAATCAAATCCACTTCTTTTTTCTTCTTCAGTGAAGTGCAATTCAACGTTGTTCATAGGAGAACTTTGTTGCTGTTGTCTTTTTCTTCTTCTTTTTAATTCTTTCAATCCTTTGCTATCACATAATTCTAAGAAATTTAACTCCTTATCAACAATATCAGCAATATTCACTATTCTATCATCTTCTAACTCAATAGTTGCTTGGTGTCCATTATCTTCGTCTTCCAGAGGACAATAATCATTCATAACTTCTTTACCAAGACAATCTTGATCTATACTATGTCCAGAAGTTTGTCTACTGAGGGAATCGGCAACCATTTTAGCAGAAGATACATGTTTAAGGTGCACTCTGAAAATGGAAAGACGAATGGCGTAACGTCCCATTCCTGCTGGTAAATCTTTCCTTTTCAAAATACTAAGAAGATTTTTTTGATCTGAATATAAATATATCATTTGGCCTGAAGCTTTTAGGATTGTTTCAAAACGTTCTAATGCTGTTAAAAGGGCATATATTTCCTTGCGTCCAGCAAGGATTAAGTTTCTTGCTTCCGAAAGCAGCAATATTCAGTTTTCCTTCTTTATTTGCAGGTTGTAAGACAACAAAACCAATCGACTTATCACTAGCATCTCCATAGACGTGGAAGTCTTGACTAAGATGAGGCATAGTTAGTACCGGATTAGACATTATATAATCTTTCAAATGAGTAAGTACAGATTTACACGAGCTATCCCATTTGAACACTGTTTTTCTCAACAGATCAGTCCAGGAAATATATAAGACCGTAGAAAGGAAATAATCCAATTAAGGACATTAATTGCTTTTTGGATTTTGGACTTGTAAATGTCCTAACCAGTTTCCTTTTTTCGTCATCAATAGAAATTTTTTCTCCCGTTATCTTATATCCAAGGAACGAAATAGAACGAGTCCCGACACATAATTTACGAGGGTTTACCATCAAATTAGCTGCTAAAAGCTTACTAAGCACATTCTCTAGTTTAATATATAGTTCTTCGCAAGTTCTTCCAGAACCAGCAATATCGTCATAAAAACTGACACAATTAACGGACGGAAAATTAAGAAATCAATTTGAATTAGATTTCATCAATGAATTCAGTTGTAATGAGCAAGTAAAACCGCTCGAATTTGTGAAAGATCTTGCTTATAGACTTGACTCAGTCAAGCATTTTGTATATAGTAATCAGCGAAAGCAAAACGAGAGACAGGCAAGATATTATAGTAAAGGAAGGAGAACTCACAACTTTAAAGTTGGGGATCTCGTTTGGTTGCGCAAGATCAATTTATCTTCTGGGAAAGATAAGATAAACTAAAAGTTGTTGCCTGGTTGGACAGGTCCTTGCAAAATAATAAAACAGGTCAATCAGAATAATTTTGTTGTCTTGATCTCAAGACGAGAAAGAAAATTAAAACGAATTGTGATTTTTTCAAAAAGTACCATGACCGACCTGACTTTGCAAGAGATTTTGAGTATGATTGTGACCAGCATAGAAGTTGGCATGATTCGACATCTAAGGTTAAATTGAACAGATATAACCTTAGAAGTAGGAAACCATAACGTACTTCGTGGGGATAAATGTTTATTTCCCATCTATATGTGACAGACTCATTCGAGAGCGTCACTTATCCACGTATAGCCATATCTCGCTGAGTTATGGGCACATCGATTGGGAGCAACTTTAACTTGTCCCGTGATTTTCGCGTTGGACAGCCTGTTTGCAGAGAACTTCTGGTTCCATTTAGCTGAGACTTCAATCAACTATGGCAAAGTGACGTAGTGAAATTAAAACACAGACAATAGAAACTGTATGAACTTTCGTTATTCGGAAAGAAAAATTTGAGTGTGTGTGAAAATTTTATCTTCGATTATTTTCTTCTTTCTTTCAGGAATGAACTATAAATTTAAAAGAGTTGAGTGCGTCAAAGAAATAGTGATATAAAAGTAAAAACAACAAGTAATGGACTTGTGGACGCTAATCAGACTTTGAAAAAGCACAAAGTTTTCTTTTCTATTATTTTTCGAAAGATAAAATGATATATAGGGTACGGCAAAAGTTCGTGCACCTACATTATTCATCTATCATTTTTTTTGTTTTTTTAGAGGGTTATTATGTCACACTCAGTCATACTGGGGTGCTCCTGTTATACAAAATTCTGTGATTTTTTTATATATAAATAACTGTAATAAATATTATTTAGAGTAAGTTAAGGATAAGAACTGGCCAGTTCGAAATTTAATATCTTGTATATAATTATGTTGTTTTCTGTTATGGTAAAATGTACTTGTATGTAATTTCTATGTATAATCCTATGTAATCCATTTAGATATTTCTCTTTCCTTAGATTTTACCGGGGATATAATTTCGTTTCTTCAGAGTGCGCTCCTATTCTCTTTCTATACGAAACTAGACTACAAGTTGCTGTCTGCCAATGGAATCGTTGGGTTTCGAACTCTCTTTTCTTTTCGCGACAGCGTCAGTCTTTGTCTCTGTGGGGGAGTTGGTCCTATATAACCAGAGATGTACGTGTCTTGCGCTCTCGAGTATCTGACACACAGCTTAGCAGCAGCTCCACGATGCAAAGAGGAAGGGGTGAGAAAAGACCTCTACGGGGGCAAGCTTAATACATTTATAAGTAAGAGAGTGGCTACACAATTTCAATTTTTTTAGTTTTCCTTAATTTAATCATGTTAGTTCTCTGCTTGTAAATTTAACAGCTTAAATGACTTCGGAACTAAGCTTGAAGCAGTTCTGAAGTAATGCATTGCAATTACGTTTCCGAAAATCCAGACTCCTTGAAGAGATAAGTGCAGAACCACTTCTGGTAACAATTTCTTTTGTAAGGGAATCCGACAAGTCCAGGCTCTTTGCGAGTGAAACGGATTGGCTCCGTATCTGGCAAATATATAAATAAATAGCTTTTATCAGCGCAGTTTCGAAGGTGCCCAACGATGGTATTAGCTTTGATTAATATATATGACGGATAATGTTCATTGGTATAAGTGAGAAATTAATCTACCGGTGGTAATTTAATTTCCCTGTATAAGTCGAGCACAACTCTTCGTTTTATTTTTAATTAGAGAAGTCTATACTTATGGCGAATGTGAGAGAGCGAGTGATTGGAAAGTGTGATTGAATGTGTACATGAACTTATTTAAGGAAACGCAGCTCAGATTTTTAGTGGCCGATCTCTGAACAAGAGCATGATTGAAGAGTAGACGTCACTCGGCGAGTATTTCTCCCCTTATAATTTATTGTCCCGTTGCTTCCTAACATTAGCAAGCTAGATCAGGTAGTAGCGATTTTTTTAGTCTCTTGTTTTTCCCCTGAATCATTACTTTGAGAAGACGGTGTTCTTTAGAGTCAAGGTTATTTATTAAGAGTTTCGTAAAGCCTTTACGGCTATGCTTTACGCATTAAGTTGCAACTTTTTGAGTGCACTCGTTTATATTATGGTAGGTCAGGTCACAAGCCTGCAAATCGGCTTGGAGTGATCTGTTTTTGACTTAGCCCTACAAATACGTATCAGACCTTTACGGCTGAGTAAAAGATTGGTAACTGGCTAGGACAGTTATTGGCCAATCTTTGTATACGAAAACGATAAATAATAAACTCTTTAAATCCGTTCTTAGTTATACTGAGCTGTGGAGTGCAGTGCTGCTTATTAGAGTTTCTCCGCCAAATCCATTAAAAGAGTCATATCAAATACATTGATATATATATATATATATATATATTTGGGTGGGAGAATTTATGTCGGAAAATCACTGCGGCGATAGAGAAATTGAGTATATTAAAGAAAATAAAAGTAACTCTGATTAAACGAATCAAGTTTGTTTTTCTTGTCTATATATCTGTTCCATGAAGGTTGCGAGAGAGAAATCTCTAATTTATGTCACGATTAAGTATTTGGCATTTTTTATCTGGCAGTTAGGTATATTTTTACTGTTGTTGTTTTATAGTATTAATTCCTTTTTTATCAAGGGTGGCGCTCGGGCATTTACAGTTTATGTTTCTTTTTGTTTGTTGGCCAAGACTCAATGGTAACATTGTGACAACGTGCAGGAAGACCAACACATGTACCAAATGAAGATCATCAGGCAGCAATTGAGGCGAACTGGAACTACAATTCAGTGTCAGTGGAGAAACCATTCGGCAGCACCTCCATCTACTTGGGAAGCACTACAAGTTGGGATGATGGGTCGCACATTATTTGACTCCGGGCCAGAAGGCAACGCGAACAGACACCTGTGTTTCTTTGCTGTCTTGTCTGAGGAAGGAGCCATTTCTGGACAGGGTGTTGACATGTGATGAGGAGTTGGTCCTGTACGAAGCTCCACGGCGTCGTCATCATTGGTTAGCTTCCCATGAACCGGTTACAAAACAGCCGAAACCATCACTGCACCAGAAGAAAGTCCTCCTGTGTGTTTGGTGGGCTGCTCGCGGCATCGTGCATCGGGATCTGCTACCAGCTGGTCAGAGCATCAATGCAACTGTGTACTGTCAGCAGTTGAGCCGTGTTCAAGAAAAACTCAAAACTCCGGAGCCAGCACTTCTGAATCGCAAAGTGGTCCTCCTGTTACAGGACAATGTTAAGCCTCACGTGGATAGGATAACCCGGGACACCATTCTACGCCTTAGGTGGGTAACACTATTACATCCGCCATACTTCCCGGACATTGCACCGTCCGATTTTAACCTGTTTCATTCCTTGGACAATCACCTTAGAGGACGCCAGTTCAAATCCCCAGTAGAAATGCAAAATGAACTTGATACCTTCTTCGCTTCACGGCCCACCAAGTTCTACCGCGATGGAATCCATGGCCTTCCAGAGCGTTGGCAGAAGGTCATCGATGCTGATGGGGACTACTTTTAATCTTCCAGGTACGTCTTAGGTGACATATCGATGTTCGAAGGTGGTGGGTGAAAAAACTACAGAACTTTCTTGCTTGCCTTTATACAATATGGAAAATGAAATTATTTTATAACTATTTGGAATTATCATACCTTCTGTATGTTGTGCTTACAATGTAGTAACTATATTAGTTCCGTGTTACGAGATTGGGCAAATTTAGAATAAAAAAATGAAATTATTACTTTATATAAAACTTGGTGCAAATGAATTACACTAAATTACATTAATGAAAAAGTCGGTTGTCTGGGAGAATGTATAGGAATAACTGTCAACACACTTTTATAGTCTCCTCCAGGAACTAGTCTCTTCAGGGGCGCGGTTAGCAGCAATTTGTATTGGGTGGTGGACAATTTATTGGGCACGATAAAGTAATATTTTATACCATATTTGCAAAAACGCATATAGAAGTAGATGCTTACATGGAACGAAGAAAATTTTAAGTATAATGGGCAGTACTTACCCGTCTCTGTTGCGAGCCTGTTCTTACATATGTGGCACATTTTTATGAATGTGGGAAATCTGCTAGTTCCTAGACTAAATGTACTATCCCAACATTAAACTCGCGCGACCGAGAAACACTTGATAATTTGATAGGATGGTCAGTCGTTGGATTTGAACCGAAGACCTTCTGAAATCGATGTCAACTCTCTACTAACTGAACTACGAGTGCTCGGTTTCACGTACGGTACATTAATAATTAAATGGACGAATGAATTAATCTTTCTGTCAAACGCCAAGCATTCGAAATGAATTCCCCAGCAACTATGTAGTGACATATTTTAGGAAAAATAAGTGGGTTCAGTAGCTGAAAAGCCCCCTTCCCCTACCAAACGACCGAACTCAGTTGACGGAACGTTGCCTTGGCATTTGGAAGGTCCTGGGAACGATCCTAGCGATCGCATATCCTAACCGAGGTATTCCCAGGGATTTTCCTCAGTCATACTAGTCAAATACTTGGATGGCAGCTAGTTACTAGGTCCTGGCCCTCTACCTTTCAATATCTTCTCCCCTAGCCAGCATTTGCCTGGTGTGACTAAGAAGCCCTGGAAAAACCTAAGTCAGAATGGGCAGCCGCTGGGATCGTTTCAGGAACTTCCATACCTGAGCCAACGCTCTATCAACCGAGCTAAAGCCGTGGGTGGTCTTAACTCGTTATTAGCATCTAAGCAAAAACAAACAAACAAAAAAACGTCAGCTTCTTATTCAAAGGCTAACTTCTGTGTTTGAACACTAAAAAATCCGAAGGCTGTTAGTACTATCACATTATTCAGTGTTCGATTTGTTACATTTCGAAGGGGGGTCCTAAAACTAGTGGTTGCTGGTAAATATCAACATACTTTCTGCTTTTGTAGATATACAAATATTTTATCTCTTGCTGAGATCGTATTCGGAATCAGCAACCGTGGATGCAATCCTCACGCACCATGGAAAATCCCCGGCATACGCCCGTCAAATCGAAACTGACATTATTACTGCTATTGACACCAGCGGAAACTTCCTGTTTTTTTTTTACAGTCAAAAGAAAAGAATGTCGGGATGAAAATTCTATCAGAGCCCCAACAGGGGTAGCGGTCACCTCTCTCAGTATATTATACAAGCACTTTGGGTCACCTCCCCAAATTCTCGAACACTCACGCACGCACACTAAACACACACACATATATACATATACAGGGTGTATCTTTAATGGTGGGTCAAACTTCAGGGGGTGATGGAGAATGACAAAAGACATGATTTAAGCGAAGAAGTTGTGTTTCGAAAATGCGTCAATGCTGAGCTATAGCCCGCCGAAAATGGACCAAAGTAAAACAAAAATGAATAGAACGAAGTGTCGGAGAAAGGTCGGATCAAAGGAACGATTGCAGTATGTGCCCTGTAGAGTCGACTCATGCACATATCGATGCGGAACAGTGGCGGTGCAAGGGGGTGCATATGAGAGCAATGTTTGGGAGCGGAAACATGGGGTCAAACCTACCGGGATGATGGCAAATGACAGAGTAAACAATGTGAGAGACGGATCCCGAGTTCGACAATGCAGCAATCCCGAACCAGAGCCCGCCGAAACTGCGATGGAATACGACACACTAAAGAGAACTAGAGAACAAAGTGTTGGAGAAAGGTCGGGTCAAAGGAACGATGGCAGTATGTTCCCTGTAGATGCGATTCATGCATACATTGATGCGGAACAGTGGCGGCGCATGCGAAGAAACACAGCAATGTACTGTATTACCAGCGGAGCGTTGGGAAAGTGCCATGGCGACGTGCCAGTGCGACAAGAGGCCAGCAGACACGTGGAGGCTCGTTTCCGGCGTCACGAACGCGGTATACAGTGTGGCTGTTGACAGGGGTGTAGCAGAATGTGGGATCGCAAAACCCGTAAATCACCGAAGTGTCAGAGTGCTCCTAGGAAGCAGGATCCTTGGAGCACGAAATATGTATGGCATAGACGACAACGGAGTGTGGTAAGTCAGGTAGAACAATCGTAAAGTGGGTGTGGTAATGTAGGACGACACATACAAATGCTAGACAAGACTGCACATGATAATGGTAGGACGAAAACACAATGAGCAAATGTACTTACATTCACAGCAGCTGCTCAAAATGGCGTCCCTGGGATGCGATGCAGGCATGACATCGCCGTAATAGGTTTTGGCGCATCCGCTCGAAGATGCCTGGGTTGGTGCGAATCATCTCACAGGCAGCGAAAATGCGTGCAAGGAGGGTTTCTTCGTTCTGGAGAGGTGTGTCGTAGACGAGCGCTTTTACATAACCCCACAAGAAGAAATCAATGGGGTTCAGATCGGGGGAGCGTGCCGACCAAGCAATCGGACCGCCCCTTCCGATCCACCTATGGGGGAAGGCATCGTCAAAGCACTGACGCGCAGCTGCGCCTAAGCGTGCTGGGGCCCCGTCATGCTGAAACCACATACGTGCACGAGCATTAAGAGGTACATCTTCTACGAATGCAGGGAGTGTTTCGCGCAGGAACACTGCGTACACTGGCGCTGTTAAGCGAGGCGGTAAGAGATATGGTCTTATCAGCTGGTCACCGACGATGCCTGCCCAGATATTTACCGCAAATCACTGTTAATGTCCATGCACAATGGTACTATTACCACGCCTTCTTCCGGTTTTATCACTTCCGGGATTTCTCTACTCCAGCAAAGATGATTAATTCAACAACAACTTAAAACACGGCCAAGGTTCAATCTATCTGAAGGCCAGGCGGATAAGTACTTAATACTTCCATGCGGAACTTCTGTAGTTTGCTTAAATCTCGACAATTACTTAGTCCCTTTAAGTAACTGGACGGTTAATTAGACGATACATCCGGATTGATAGAGTGAGAATAAGGTTTATTACTTCAAAGCATAATAATTACAGAGATTAGACAACCCGCCTAACTATCGTGATATGCTGGTCACGGATATTCAAGGCTCTCACAAAGAACATATTATTTTACCGCGTAAAATTGTATGAATAACTATCTCCAATAAATTTATTTTACTCCATTCACAGGAGTTACTTTTCCCCTTTTGGTTCTTCTTATTCTGGGCTTGGCGTGAATTGATAAAATAACTAAGAAATATGATCCCAGCTGATAATACGAGAGTGATCAGACTTTACTTCATACTTTGACGTTACTCCCTCTTATATGGCTGGAGATTAATTAACAGCAATCGATACTAGCTCATACTTGTTGAAAAGGCTTTCTGAAGTGAGAAAGGTCAATTCTTGAAGTATTAAATATTAAATCCCACCGGGTGAAATACACAATCCCTCCGCAGTAAATTCGCGATCCGACTATGCAAATCCGCTCACGCCTCGTCTCAGTTCCCCCTCCACCTGGGTAATCTATTTTTCAAGCTTCTTCCCGGTCTGACACAGTGAACCTTGACGCTTTGCCTGGCGGGTTTTGAACCCAGATCCTGTGAACTTTAAGTATATGAACTAAATCGCGTAGCCCATTTCCAATATCTTCTCAAGAAAGTTTGTCTCTCTCCAGCCATATAGTCTGATACCTGCGAATTTCTTAACATAACTTAGGAGAAGTACAAACTGCTCTCTAACGGTCTATCCAGCGACCTACAAGTGCCGCTCTCCAGATCATTAGAGAATGTGAGAGATAGCGCCCTCGAACCGGCCACAAGGACCAGACAAGGGAACTACCTCCCCCTAGACATTAATACTTCTCCTTAATACGCCTGTTGCCTTAATAACAGCCCGTAATAGTATTACTTCCTTCTTAAAGTTCGTTATTTATGATTTGTTTCAGAACTAGTTTTGAAATACGCAGGGACCCACATCCGAGAAGGGTCCCTGGACTTCTGCATATATTACATTGCTTCCAACCGACTTGCTGTTAGCACAGCCTATGCATCTTCGAGGTAGGCCAAAGAGTAAAAGTCAAGGCGCCGGCCGCTCCCTTATATACCAAACCGCCTTGTTTAAAAATAATGAACCCAACGCCTCCGCTCCGCCGCGTGGTGGAGGTGAGTGATTTCCAAACCGATGAACAGCCTTCCCTCTCAACACATTCGAACCAGCGAAGAATATCCGTGTCCTTTATCTATACAAAGAAATTTAACCCCAACGAGTTTTACCAATTTTACCCAGCAAAAGTACACAAAGAAAAATAGAATACACAAACAGAATTAAGCAAATTACACTACAGCAAATTAAATATTTAAATATTAAAATAATTCCATACTCAATTATTCATTGCAAACTCAAACTGATTTTATAATTCTGCCCAAATATTTACAGACGCTAACAGGTGGGATAATTTCTCCGCAAGAGTACCACGCGGATTTGCGTCAGCCCACACATGGCATATATGCTTTAGCTGAACATACTGAACAATATTTATTTTCAGATCTTTAAACAAACGATTATTAGGTCTACAATAATTATAATTACAAAAAATAAGATATCGCGGTCACAAAAATCACCCCCTCTCCTTCGTTGATATTGCAAGTGTTAAAGGTCTCAGAAAATCTAACCAAAAAATCGGATACTGGATACTTAATTACGAAAATAATTAACTAAACAAGTTCGATTAGAAATGCCGTACTTACCCTAAACTGGAATATAAACCAGAGAGAAAGTGTTTTAGTTTTATTAATAGGTCTAAAAAAAGGCGTAATGAGTACAGTATTTAAACGAGCAAAAGAAATTCAGTACTTACCGGTATATCATGATATACATTTCTTGTGTCTTCCTTCAGAGTTATTTACAGTACTTTCATCTTCTTTGTCTTGTGTTGTTCTGTTTCCGTGTGTAAAATTAATCTGTCATGCAATCACTTGTTCTAGTCACCATGTTCTAGAACAATAGTACTTCTTTCTGTCTTAAGTTAAAATCACACTTATAATTAAACAAAAATACATTTCCACATCCAATGTTCGTAATGTAATTAAACGTACACTATTGTAGGTATTTTCACTGAGGGAAACTAATACAGTTCAAACCAAAATAAACCAATACAATTTCCTGTCGAAACGAACACCAGCCATGTTTCTCGGAAACTTTCATTCTTCCCTTCCGCAAAGATCAAGGTCAAGCCAAGGACTAGGGAGGTATACCTCTCTCGTCCTTGGTCAAGCTATTCGAAACAAAAGATCATGACTTATAGCGCTGCTCTGCGGTAAAAGTTTAAACTAAGTTTCGTGCGCAGCCTTGCAAAATACCCTTGGAGCAAATTTGCGGAGCCTCTAAAGTCCAAGCCTTGTCCGAGCGATGCTTCTCTTCAGGCATGTCTTAGAAAATATACTTGTGGAAGCCTAATGCAAGTGTAATTTCAAAGGCTGAAGGAAATAAGACAATCAAAGACAAATGCAAGCTTAACGTAGACGTGCTTGCTACTAGGGTCGACTAGAACGGATAGAGCACCGACTCGACTCAAGTCGAACACACAGTGAGCGTCAACTCGACTCGATTCGAGCAGTTCTGAGTACCGACTCGGCACGACTTGAGCAACTACTGAGCGCCGACTCGACTCGACTCGAGCACATAGTGAGCGACAACCCGACTCGACTCGATCATATAGTAATCGCCGACTCGACTCGAGCACATAGTGAGTGCCGGCTCGACTCGAGTACATAGTGATCGCCGACTCGACTCGACTCGAGCAGTTGTGACCACTGACTCGACTCGAGTAGGTACTCGGTAACAAGTGCCTAGAAAATTAACAAGGCACCGAGACAAAACCAAAGCAAAAATTAAAACAAATTAATTATGAAGAAAGCAAATGTTCAGAAATGCATTAATGAAACAGAACAGGTGCGTACCAAGCAAAAATATCATATATCCAATCGAATATATTATTCGTGGGAATGAGGAGTAGCAAAACAGTTTAAGAATCCCAGTTACCAAATCAATACCATCTACAAAATTATATAGGCCGCTTAGAAATATTTATCAAAACATTACACATTGAGGGGTGTACATTCATTTTCAACCTTGGAATCGCACATTTCAGCTAGTAAGTGCTGAAGTAGAACAATGAAAACTCAGCTCTTCTAACCTCTTTTCAAAGATATAAAAACGAACATGCAGACCAAACTACTAATCTTCTGCACACTTAAGCCCAAAATATTCATACACGATCTAACCTCTTTTCAAAGATATAAAAACGAACAGGCAGACCAAACTACTAATCTTCTGCACACTTAAGCCCAAAATATTCATACACGAACGAACACCGTGCACCCAAAATAATATATAGGTTAGTAGTAGTGAAAGAGCCTAAAACGACGTGAAACCCTTTCAAATTGCCTAATTTTTCAGGATACTCCTTCACAAGCATGATTAACCTTTGTGAATGTAAGCTATATACAGCATACATCCCTTGTTTTGCTATATGATAGGGTATACTGGACAATTATTTAGTGTTTTAAAATAACCACATATTTTTGCTATAAAAATTATATAATTACATCCTATATATAGTGTATAGCCTAGAAAACACTATATCTTAGTGCAAGTCTTAATTAAATACTTCTAATTACTGTTCCTCCAACACTCTTGCCTGTGTTCAATGAATAAAACAGCGCAAATAGCTGATAAGCAGTTATGATTAAATTATTATGGTAAATTGCTATACAGTTGTGTCAATTCATTAGTCCAATATTTGTCAGTGAACAGCTCAATTCATTAGTCTAATATTTGTAAATTCATTAGTTCAATATTTGTCAGTGAACATCTTTGTACCCCTTAATAACAGCATGAGAGTAAATTCTTTGTAAAATCAAAATATGTAATGCACTATGTGTACTATAGGGAAGTTTCTATTCTGTGAATATACGGATTGTTGTATTTCACACGGATATCGAACCGAAGTCCTTTTCACTGCGCGAAGCTATTCGCACAAGTCGCTCAAGCATTATTTTACAGCTGTTAAAAGATCCACACGCCAGACAACAAGCACAAAATGCATGTTTTCTCCTCCTTTTCCTACGCTCCCTTATCATTTCACACACATTTCACACACATACGGATATCACCAAGACTGGACTTGCCAAACTTGAGTCACAGTGGAGGTCAGACGATCCAGATCCTAACAACCCATTTCGGTTAAAATGGATGGAGAATGTAAAGAAAAAGAAAGAAATGTAAATAAACAAAGGTCTAATAAGGAAGAAAAGGAATTGAAACAAAAGATAGCGGAGGAAGTACATGCAGAATGGGAAAAAGCAAACAAAGAAGGCACAGCTAAAACAACGCCTTTGAGAAGTGTGAGAAGAGGGGTCCCTGGCCAGGAGAATATGGATGTAACATCTGAAGGATCAGGAACACCAATGAACCAAGATGAGGAACCGAATAAGAAGAGACATAGAACACCAGAAGAAGAGGAGGCGAGTAAAAGATATAAACACGAGAAAGAAGTAGAAGAACTTAAAGTACGTTTAGCATACGCAGAAGGAAGAATAACGGAATTGGAAAAGAACCAAGAAAAACTAGAAAGAGAAAATGCAAGACTTAGGGAATGCGAAATTAAGCTGGGGTAATGGCAATTGAAAGTAGAAGAACGGGATCATAATATCGATAAATTGGAAAGAACTATCGACGAATTAAAACAGGAAGCAATAACTGGTAGCTTCAGAGTCAACGAACTAGAAATAACCATCAACCAGACAGAATCTAGAAGACAGGAGACAGAAGAAAAATTGCAGAGACAGGTAGAAGAAATACGAACATTGTACGCCTAAAATGGAAGGTTAAGGCAGGCAAAGGAACCAGCAAGGGAACCAGCGATACCAGTAGTCAGCTTTGCAGACATGCTGAAGAAAGACACCAAGATACAGAAAAAAACAAGAATTATAGAGACAAACAAAAGAAAAATGAAACCAACTATCTTAATAAGACCCAAGCGAGGTGAAACACTAATAGATACAAGGATGATGATCACCAGAGCAATACAAAAAAATGATCAGATAAACTTCCAGATGATCCAGACTAAGACTGCACTGATTTTGCAGATGGCATCGACCCAGAATGAGGACAAGCTACTGAACCACCCAAACATGAAAAATAACTTCGATATGTCCAACAGAAGTGAGAAGAGAAACCCTCTGATGATCATCTATGGTATCCCCACCGAGATGAAGGAGGCAAAGGTCATGGAGGAATTGCTGGTGAGGAACCTTCAGAGTATTACAGATGAGCAGAGGCAACTCATTAAACCTAGGTTCAAAACAGGACCAAGGAATCAGGATCCATACCATCTAGTATTTGAAGTACCAAGACAAGTAAGGCAGATTTTGTTCCAGAATCCCAAGGTATATATTGGTTACGAAGTCACTAACGTTAAAGACTATCTCGTTGTCACGACTTTCCTGAAATGTTTTGACTATGGTCATATAGCAAACTATAGCAAAACTGATCCCAGATGTGGAACATGCGGAGAAAAAGGACAGAAGAAAAGTGAAAGTAGGGAAAAGGAAAAGAAAGTATGTCTACCATGCTATCAAAGGGGTAAAAAGTGCGGGGGGGAAACAAGAAGACTGCCCTATATATATTAAGCCTCCAGAGAACCATAGATAAGTTCGATTATGGCTCATAACCATGATCGAGCCGAAGTCCAGGACACTAAACCTAAAAAGAAACTCCCCCCGTGCAAACAAAAAAGAAGGCTGGAAAGACTATTAGAGTATAACAAAAGTAAAAAAATAGAATTCATAAATAATTGGCTATCAAATGGCTACAAAAAATCAACAGAAAATTACCTCTCAATAAAGTCAGAGCATATTAACTTTGAAGAAAGTAACCAAATCGTCATACACTACATAAATCCTGAACTGCAGACCTTCCCTAGGGGTTTTTGCGCAAATGATAGCCTTGTCGCATGACAGATTTGAATTGGAGGAGATGGATCATGAAATTATAGAAGTTCGTGATAAATAAAACCTTGAAATGTATCTATCCAAGAATAGATATGGTTGTGGATTTGTGCATGTCAAGTCATCCATGGAGGATTTCTTGGGGGACTTGAGTCTGACTTTGGAACTGCTGGCGGCTCTACAGGGAAATATCAGAAAGAAAATTACAATAACGGCAATTGGGATGGGCCTTTGGAGAGCAGATCAATACATGGTTCTAAGAAAAATAAAAGAGTGGGAAAATAAAATAAAGAATATTGGATTGGAAATGATAATCAGTGATAAGACCCTCTTTAGAAAAAATATCAGAAGTAATGGATAACATCAACCCAAAGAAACATGATGAGAATGAATATCAGGATTTAAAAGAAAAGGAAACTATGGATCTGTCAACAGTAGAGAGAGAAGAAGAGGATAAGGAAATGAACACCAATGAAATAGAAGGAATAGAGGAAAAACCCACCGCCAGGAAAAAGAGAAAAACATGGAGATTCTGGATCCCGAGATTTTACAGGAAAAAAGAAGAGCAGAGGATAACCCTGGTGGAGGAAGAAGCCGAGGCGGGACCTGGAACGGGGCCGGAGGCGCAGGGAACCCTGAAGCAAGAGAGACCAGAGACAGAATTGGTAGAGAAGGAAGATAGAAGTAACCTAAGCTTCAACCCAAACAAGTTTTATGAGGATCTACACCTAAATTATAATTTATCAAAACTGGAGGAACCACAGATGTTGACGGCGGCTCTCAGGATAGTAGTAAGAAATATTCATCTACAAGGCAAACCAATAACCTTCCCGATTATCGAGGAAGTTGATAAAATCAGTCTTAGAGCAAACGGAATCACTACCGACCCGGAGGACTTGCTGAAGTTAATTCGCAAAGTATTTGAGAGGGGCAAAGAGTCATTTCAGATGAATAACGTTTACAGGCGATTTGTTATGGCATATGGACGAAATGTATTTAA
Organism: Lepisma saccharinum; assembly: GCA_022664845.1. Classification (NCBI taxonomy): domain Eukaryota; kingdom Metazoa; phylum Arthropoda; class Insecta; order Zygentoma; family Lepismatidae; genus Lepisma; species Lepisma saccharinum. The sequence continues at coordinate 29,137 of JAGDQP010014647.1, read as the reverse complement.
TCCGGTCGAGAAGTTCGCCTGCCTGTTACGTCCACGCTAGACAACGGTAGTCATGTTTAAGGTTGTCCAAATCAACCTGTACAGATCGAAACTGGCAACTTCCGAAATCAGAAATTACTGCGAAAAGGAAGAGGTGGGCGTAGTTTGTATGCAGGAGCCTTATACATACAAGGGAAAGCTCATAGGAATGCCGACGGATGCCGTAACAATACTGCCAGAGGATCCCAATCCTATGGTAGCGGTGGTGGTGTTTAACAAAGACATAGAAGCCTTGGTACATCTAAAATACATAGATAAATGGACATTATGTATGGTTTTGAGGAAGAGAAGCCACAAAATTACAATAGTGAATATATACTGCCAATTCTCCCTTCTAAAGGACATCTTTGTACAAAGAATAGAAGATATTCTCAATGGACTTTATAATATGGATGTGATCATTTTGGGAGATTTTAATGCTAAATCTCCACTCTGACACTGCCCTGTGACTGATCAACACTGAGAAATATTTGAGGACCTGATAGAACAACATAACTTAAGAGTCGTGAACAGAGAAGGACAACCTTCAACCTTCAGGGGCAGGGCCGGAGTGGAAACAAATATAGATGTAACAATGACAAGGGGGAATATATGTAATCATTTGTATGACTGGACTGTTGACGCATATGCAACCACAAGTGCCCGCGGCGCTGTCCGCTTCGCTATTGATTACGAAAAAACCAAAATACTAAAGAACAACCAGAGAAAATCACTAAATTTAATTATAATGTAAATAAACTAAACAAGAAAAAAATTGTTGAGGGCCTGATACTTCCACAAATAGTAGAAAACTGTAACCCAACAGAGCTAACAAACAACTTAGAAATAGCTACAAGAAACGCCATAATAAATTCAACACCCAGAGTAAAAAAATATAAATCATATAAGGAAAGCATTTTGGACAGAGAACCTGAACAAGCTAAGAAGAATAATGAAGGCAAGCAGAAAGAGCTATAGGGCGGCTGGAGACCATATACTAAGAGCAAGAAGACTGGAGAACTATAGAAGCATCAAGCAGCAATTCGAAAAAGAACTCCGAGAAACCTAGAAAACACATGGAACAATTTCGTGGAAGAGAATCTAAATTTGGACCTATTGGGAATGCCCTACAAGATAATTATGTCTAAGATAAAGATTAAAGGTGCACTAAACATACTAAAAGACGACCAAGGTCAATACACAACGAACTGGAAAAGTACAATCGAACTCCTGTAGAAAAACTTTTTCCTGACGATCGTATTCAGGACGATAACGAAGAAAATAGAAGAATCAGAAATGACGCCAACAAAGTACCAAACAACGAAGAAGAAAACTCAGAAGACCTGTCGTTACAAACGATCAAGTGGCAGCGATCCTAAGAAGCCTAAAACAAAGGAAAGCACCGGGCCCAGATCACATAAAAAATGAAATATTCAAAATTAATGCAAATATATGGACTCCATACCTAACTAGGCTTTTTAATGAATGCATAAATCAAGAAGTGTTTCCGGAAGCATGGAAGAAAGCAAATTTAATAATCCTACTAAAAAAATGAGGACAAAGATAAACGCAGTCCCAAGTCCTATAGACCCATTTGCTTATTGAACACAATAAGTAAAATCTTTGAAAGAATAATTGCACAAAAAATAAATGAAAAAAGAAAAGACTTATCAACCTGTAAATTACAATACGGTTTCCGTTCTAAAAAGTCTACGGAAGACGCCAGAAATGAATTATGTAACAGCATATATCAGCTAAAAGAAGATAATTGTAAATACACAATTGGGATATTCTTTGACATTATGGGGGCCTTCGACAATTTGTGGTGGCCTTCCTTGCTAAGGGAATTAAAGAAGATAGAGTTGCATAGCAAATTGTGGAATGTTGTAAAAAACTACTTCGCAAATAGACTAATAGAAGTAGAGATGGCTGATGGCGTCGTGGCTAAGATGCCAGCAAAAGGTTGTCCGCAAGGCTCGCTACTAAGACCGGTTTTTTGGGACTTGGCCTTCCAACCGTGCCTGGAAATGCTGGATGGAATGCGGCAAGTGGAAAGAGCGGTGGGATATGCCGACGACCTGGCGGTCGTGATTAAGGGTAACGGCCGACTGGGCCTACAAAATAAAGCAAATGAAGTAATAGACAAAATGACGTTGCAAAGGGAATAAGTTAACAATATCATCAGAAAAAAACAAATATGTGTTATTTAAAGGAAACCTTAATTTCAATAGAGGACCAACTATAAAAGTGAATGATAAAACGATAAAAAGGGAAAGACACTTAAAATATCTAGGTATAACCTTAGACGAAAAACTTAACTTTAGAAAACACACAACTATAATAAGAAATAAAGCAATAAAAGTTTCACATAAATTGGTAAACATCGCTACAAAAGTCCTTAAAATTCCAATTAAAGTAATACAAACGTACCACGATGTTATTATAAAATCGATTGTAGGTTACGCTGCTAGCGTCTGGTACCACAGAATGGATGATATTAGACAAAGACAAATAATTGACAGATCACATAGACAACTACTGCTGTGGCTGTTTGGCGCATATAGAACAACACCGGTAGAGGCTCTTCAGGTGGCGTCGGCTGTCCCGGCAATGCATCTTCAGGTGAAAAAATTGGGTGCCATGTATTGGCTCAAAAAAGGAAACCAAAAACGAGTATCCCAAATACTGCACCAAGAAGCAGAGAATAAATCAGAAATCAATTCCATAATAGTCAATGCATGGCAGGAGTTATGGGAGGAGACGGAAAAGGGAAGAATACTTTTTGGATTCTTTCCAGATATTGAGGAGAGAATGGGCATGGAACTTGAGATCACCGGAGGCCTTATGCATTACTTGACTGGTCATGGCCCCTACCGGCAGAAACTATACCAAATGAAAATAGTAGAAGATAATATGTGCCATACATGCGGGCTGGTGGCCACGCCAGAACACATAGTAGTAAGATGTATGGAAAAAAGAAACATAGTTCGGCAAGAAAGACAGCTCCTGGGGGAGACGCCCGTCATGGAGGTTCTGCGAACACCGTAACTGGTGATGGCGCTCATGGAGCTGACTCACAAAGTTCAAACTACTACTAGAGGAAATACCTTAACGGCGTGGACCGCCCCGTATGAAAACAACAAGGATAATGCAGATATGGGGACGTTGGGTCAATAAAAAGATCGCCGCGTGCGCGCACCCGCGTTGCAGCCGCGTCAACCGCGTATGAATAGACCACAAAACAATAGATACATGTAATTTAATACATAAGCCAAAAACGAAGTGGTGAAATAAAGAATGAATGTTCCGCTGGAACCCAGTGGAAAAATTTCGGCGCCTTCAGGCGCAACTCCGTCCCAAGAGACGCTAAGTGTGTGTGAGTTAGTGTATGTGTGGTGGTGGAAGAAACTGGAAGTGTGGTATGAAGAGACGAGTGTATATATTTAGTGGGAAAACGCTAATTTTCTGGAAGCCAGTAATGAAGGCGAACAAATCGAAAGCTAGCCACGGTGTATGTGTGAGTGATTAAGTGTAAAAAAATGAAAATAGAATACAGCGAAATGAGACGCATAACTAACCGAGCGCAAGAGCGAGACAGGAAGAACTAACATAGTGACGAGGAGGAAGTGGACACCAAACAAAAGGAAAAGAAGGCGACAAAAACTTTGTGGAACACATCACCTAATCCACGCGCACCTATCCTTATTCCTTCCTACTCTGTTGCAGGTTAGAAGAAGAGGCCAACCAAGTTTATGTTCGTCTTGTCTATGTGTTGTCCACGTGTTAGTCATGTATTGTTCTAATATTTGTAATATATGTTTATGTGTTACATGTTAATAAAGAAAATAATAGGTAGGGACCCTCGCCAAGCAAGTAAGTTCTATTAAGGGAACTTAGACCAGGAGAACATTCTGGACGCCTGGTCCAAAGTCCGTCCCGCAACACCTGATGTCTCTGACAGAAGGAACATAGGAGTTTCTTGGAATGCCGGAACTCCTGCAATCCAAGAATCTCCAGGGACACGCCTGCCCCAAGGCGAGAAGAACAAATATGTTCGTGATGCACGCCCTTGGAAGTGCACAACTCGGCTTGTGCAATGGATGCAAAGAGGCGGGGGTGGTAAGGTGGGACCCCAAAATTAAACTAAACATTAAGACAAACAAACAAAATAGGTGTAGATAGAAAAAAACACGAGAACAAATGACAGTTTAACAAAACAACTGTCTGCAATTCTTTTCCATCTTAATGTTTCCTTTTTTCTTTATTTTCGTAGTTCTTTTTCCCCACCAGATGTCGTTGTAATTCGGGGGGAAATCTGCGGATTGGTAACTTCCCCCTTTTCTTAATTTACATACTGATTATGATGGTACAAGACCTTCAACAGGGAAGACGATGACGGAACAGAAAATAAATTGTTTTCTTAAACTCGTGACTAACTTAACACAAATTACGATTACGTTTTGCATCTTATTTTCCTCTTTTCAACACAGAGACGAATCATCAATGATGATAGAGCAATTACACACTACACAGGACAAAAATATGACAAGATTGTTGGAGTAAGAAACAAGAGAGCTATATGAACCAGTACTATCTCAGTACGATAAATAAATTACATGAGAAATAGAAAAGTAGTTGTTGTTTTTCTGAAGTGTCAAAAGACGTATAAAATAAGGAATATGACAAGATTGCTGAGTAAGATGAAACAAGACAGTTATATGAACCAATTATTATATCATTACGATAAATAAAAGTACAAGGGAACCACAAAAGTACTTGTCGTTTTTCTGAAAAGTGACAAAAAAGGTAAAAATAAGGAATATGACAAGATTGATGAGTAAGATGAAACAAGACAGCTATATGAACCCAATATTATCTCATTACGATAAATAAGTCACAATGGAACCACAAAAGTATTTGTCGTTTGTGTGAAAACTGACAAATGACGTAAAAAATAAGGAATATGACAAGATTGCTGAGTAAGATGAAACAAGACAGCTATGTCAACCGAATATTATCTCATAAAGATAAATAAAAGTACAAGAGAACCACAAGAGTACTTGCCGTTTTTCTGAAAAGTGACAAAATATAAAGAATATGACAAGATGGCTGACTAAGACAAAAGAAGACACATTGATCAATGAAATCTTATGTGAATAAAGGTACGGGGTGAACAAAAACGTGCTTGCCCTTTTTTCTGATAAGTGACAAAATATAAGGAATATGTGAAGATGGGTGAGCCAGATAAAAGAAGACACATTGATCAATGCAATATGATCTAAATAGTACAAAGTAATCAAACAACTGCTCACCGTTTTTTAAATGAGTAATCTACTGGTTTTATAGTGAGAGGGATGTATGTGTTTGTACCTTAGAAAATATAACTATGCCAATATTTTGTATGCCTACTCATTCTAAAATGCTTGCAATACTGTAGGGAATCTAATACAGTACGGAATAGGTTGTATAGTTGTGTTACAGGCATATTTTGTTGACGTTTGGAATGTAACAAATGCTGAGATGTACGTATTCCTAACAGTGAACTCAGAAGTACTCATACTCGACGAGTTATTTCCTTGTATGCAACTTGTATCAGTAAGATACATATATTTGTATGATGTCGTAAGAACTGTTAGCATTACACTGGAAAAATAGGAAGTACAGCTCAACGTGGAGTTCAAATCACCTTTTTACTTACAAATTAAAAACAGGATATGTCTTGAAAAATAAAGTCCAGTTGAACGACCATTAGAGACAGGTGCTGGTCACTAGAGTTAATTTTTATTTTGTACTTTAGCAGACTGTTTGATATTTTTGGAACACGTTGAGTAAGGATATGGAATTAAAATACTTGTGCATTTGTGCATTGCGTTTTTTAAAAAAACACAAAATAATATGGAAGACTGGATTTGTCACTAGGCTACAACAGAGTTGTAGTGTATCTTCTAGTCACCTATGCCACAACAGTACTAACACTGAATATCACTCCTATAATACTAACTGAAGTACAGAGTTTTTTGAAATATTGATTACTACGAAAGTAAGAACATTATATTTTATAGATATGAACAAGACTGTGAATGTCTTCCACAGAATCACAAGCAGCCACATCTTTGCTTGCAATATAGGTTAGTCATAATCAGGAATAACGTCAATTGTTACCAAGTATTTAGATTAAGTGAATAAATATTGTATTTGTCAAGTTGTATGTGTTATTGTACTTGAATGAACTGATTGAAATGCAAGTAATGACGTGAAGTACTACATGAAGTGAATCTTGATTCAACTCTTACGGTTTGATAATTTAGCGTATTTGATTTTACGAGACATTTGTCATGAGACTTTTAGGGACATAATGTATTCTTTATTGTGATTGGTCAATAAAGTACATAAAGACGTTGGACGAGGGATCTTGGATGTAGTTTTTCAATGGCGGTCCTGTGTGAATGTTCGACTCTTGAAGTCAAGCCTGCTTGCATAATGTATATATAGTATTCAAAAATGGAAAGCAAATGTTCCGCTAATTTGTCTTGCTTGCTTTGACCACATTCACATTGACTCTGGAACTCATGACTGCTGCATTCACATGTCGGTGGAATCCTTGTAACAGGACGTAGTGCAAACCTTAATATATGCGCCTATATGCAATGAAATCTATAAGAAATTTATAGGCACACAACCAGGCAACGAACATATACTCCAGAACTTTCTGAAAACATATAAAGAAATGATTACAAGTACAGAATACGTAGACAAACTGTATGTATTCTTTGGACAAAAGGTATTTTACACGGTTCATTTGGATGTTGTTTGTAAGGAATGGAAATAAAAAAGCATCAGTTTGATTCAACAAGAAATTATTTATTGTGCATAATCAAGAATATATACAGAGTAGAACATTCCAACGGATATACGAAAATCTTGTTATTATACATAGGGGATTGATCAATATTGTTTTTTGTGAGTACTAAACACAACTGATACAAAAAGTGACGTCATACAAAATATTGTAGTTACATACAACTGAAACAAATTATTCAACAAGTCAAGCCATATAAAATAATGAAACATTATTTTGCAAGACAAAGTTCAATCGTACAAAATATTTGTCTGCTACATTGCAACAAAAACCAAAAGTGAAGTTATATAAAATATTCAGTCAGCTGACACACAAAAGTCAACTTCTATAATCTTTTTTTCGTATAGTGCTGTTGTCTAACTTTTAGGATACAAGTCATTGTTCTTAGATAACATAATTGTAATAAACTTTGTTGTTCATGTTTTTGGTGGAAAACTCAGAAGTAGTACAAAAAATTTTATTTGTGGTACAGTGCAATAAAAACAAAAGTGAAGTCATATAAAATATTGCAGTCTGCTGATACATAAAAGTCAGCTCGTAAAAAATATTGTTTGTATAATGTGCTTGTCTAACTTTTAGGATAAAAGTTTTAATGGAACTGTCGAACTTTCTTATTAATGTTTTGGTGGAAAACAATGAAGGAGTACAAAATAATTTTATTTGTTATACTAACACTACAAGATAAAAGTATACATGTGCATAACAGTGAAGACAACTATAACAAGTCATAGAAAATATTTTTGTTGTAACAATAAATTAGTTTTGTGATGTACGTTGTTCTAATGTAAGGACTTGCAGAGATACATATTTACCAAGAAAATATTAAACCGTTCGGGAAATCAAACTTGATACGTGACGTGCACAAAAATGTGTTGATCAAGTTTTGTTTTGTTGATTGCAGACATGGATGATAATAAAACATCAACTCAACAAACGAATATTTTGCTTTTCATTTCTTTATACACAATGTGGTCATCTAATTTACAGGATACTTGCCATTGTAACATAGTATTGTACCAATCACTGTTGGAAATTTAGAGCAGATTCAAAGTTTTCCTTTAACGAAAACCATAAGGTGACGTCCAGTAGTCTACAATGCTAGAAGCATTTAATCGACGACGTTTCGTCTGCTGCACAACACTATGTCGTTTAGTGTGCGGTTTACATACGATACGTTACGAAAAGTTTATTGGTTTACGTGCTCGTTGAGAAAGACAACACGAATTTTAATTAAATGATTAATTCTTCCCCTAGTTGTCTCCACCTCGCAATACGCTTTATATTTAGGACCAAGAAAAATGAAGTTCGTATTTCCCAGCCTTGTTTGATTTCATTTTTAACTGTCCTAAATAATCATAAGTGTTCATTTTTTTCTATCTACACCAATTTTGTTTGTTTGTCTTTATGTGTCTGATAGGGGAGCATAGGAAAAGAAAGAGAAAAACATGCATTTTGTGTTTGTTGTCTGCCGTGTGGATCTTTTAACAGCTGTAAAATAATGCTTGAGCGACTTGTGCGAATAGCTTCGCGCAGTGAAAAGGACTTCGGTTCGATATCCGTGTGAAATACAACAATCCGTATATTCACAGAAAAGAACTTCCGTATAGTATACATTACATATTTTGATTTTACAAAAAAATTACTCTCATTCTGTTATTAAGGAGTACAAAGCTGTTCACTGACAAATATTGGACTAATGAATTGAGCTGTTCACTGACAAATATTGGACTAATGAATTGACACAAATGTATAGCAATTTACATTAATAATTCAATCGTAACAGCTTATCAGCTATTAGCGCTGTTTTATTCATTGAACACAGGCAAGAGGGTTGGAGGAACAGTAATTAGAAGTATTTAATTAAGACTTGCGGTAAGATATAGTGTTTTCTGGGTTATGCATTACATAAAGGATGTAATTATATATTTTTATAGCAAAAAAGTGGTTATTTTAAAACACTAAATAATTGTCCAGTATACATTATCATATAGCAAAACAAGAGATGTGTACTGTATATAGCTTACATTCGCAAAGGTTTATCATGCTTGTGAAGGAATATCCTGGAAAGGTAGGCAATTAGCAACGTTTTCCCATATTTTTAGGCTCTTTCACAACTTAGGTTGCCAAGTCGCAATCGTGCTCCTCTGTTATACGCAAGATCACATTTTCAATAGTCGTAAAAGTTCATGAAACGAAGGATTGGAATCCATTTTACAAACAATCAGTGGTTTCAATTCTTAAAAAATCGACTGACTTACTTTAAACGTTAACAACGGCTCAACAACAAACAAAGCACTAAATATGAATACTTATACAATAACAAAAAAGTGCAATAAACATTATAATACAGTCACATTGGTGCTGTCGAGCACAAGAGGCGTGTAAACACTAACTAACCAGGAAACAAAAAACTACGAACTAAGAACCACTAACAAGAAATGAGCTAAAAACAGCAGAGAATGGGATGCAATATTGGTACTTGAGGGACACACGCTAAGGGAGTTCCATACCATAAATGTAAGAACCCAAACCGGAATACGAACTTTGATGGTTCCGAGAGGGAAATGCTTCATGTCTAATGCCAGAGTAAATTTCAAAATAAACTAGCCGATATTTAATCATAAAAATGAACTATTGATTCAATAATTTTAATAATTGCCATTAGTTACTTATAAGGTAATGTTTCTCTTGCATTAATAAATAACATTGTTAAAGATATTCAATTTCTATTTCCTTTTCCCTTTATTTTATCATTTTTATCAAATATTTGTGATCTTGTGGTGCGGCGCTGCACATTTAAGCAATTTCGTGGCATACTAGTGTGACCGTGCAAACCCTTTTAGAATTACTGTAGTCTAGTCAATGTTGGACTGGCACCGCACAGGGTTATTCGGCAATCCATTTGTATCTTTATGCAGACGTAATGCAGAATTATTATTTAGCGGATACAAATATGAAAGCAAAGGGTATATAGATACAAACCTTTTATAGAAGACGAAGATAAATGCTCGATTTAAAACGCACTATAAATAAGATTTATAAACATTTCATAAAATCTTTTTATTTTCGATTATTTGTGTGAGGTCGGCGCCAAATTAATTACTATAACAGGCAATTAAAATTCACTGATTTACATTACGTGGCATGTTACAAGTAGAGTCTAGTTGCTTTGGTTATGAATTTGGTTCCGAACTCCTACAAAGGATCGAAATTGAAAAATGTATATTATTTTTCTTTGCTTTTCGTTGTGTTTTTTTGTCTTCTTAAAGTTTTTTTTTTTAGTTTTTGTTACTGTATATTCTCAAACCCAGGGGGTCAATTTCCCCGTTCCCTTTAAGTGACACTTCTGGATAAAAACAAATAAACATAACTAAATCTTATTCCAGTAAGAGACGCACGCACGCACACACATAAATACATACACACATGAACACTTAATCTAGGTTTGAAACGTTGTAGGATGCTACGAGCGGTGTTGCCGATTGCGCGAGTTCTCGGAGGCAAGCCGGCGAAGGCAGGGATTTATTGTGCGGCACTGGAATGAGTTTAGTTTAAAATTTGGCTTTCAGAAGTGTTAATTTAATAAAAGTGTATTAATGAAGCGAAGTATCGAGCGGTAAAATACTTCCGTAGTGTGGAAGCGCGTCACAGCTTAAGCGTAGGATAAACGAAGGTGTCGTTTATTCAAAGAGAGTTTTTAATTATTCACAACCAAATAATAAATTTAAAACGTCGTAAAAGAGAGAGTCAATTCGTCGAGCTAAAACGGAGAAAAGTCTTCACTATGAACATATAATTCTTGACAAAAGTAAACTTTTGAACTTTCCTTGCTTAATTACTATGGAAGTTTGCTCTTGTTCCTTTTAGGTTAAATCAAGGAGAGTGTAATTAGAAAAAATGATTTACTACATATGTTCCAGGAAAGAAAGTATCATTACAAGAAATAATCAGATACAATTGGCTTACAATGGATATCTTAGAATTTATATTTGTATTAAGAGAATTAATTACTTTTGTTTATGTCAAAATTAAATTATGGCAATATACTAGAGAGAGAAAGAGAGAAAGGGAGAGAGAGAAAGAGAGAGAGAGAGAAGGAGAGAGAGAGTATTGTTGTATTTAGTTTGTGTTTTCGGTTAACTTACGTGATGAACGACGAGGGTAGAATATCGAAAGCAATGAAAGGTTGTGTGATGGAAGGAAGGAGGAGAGGACACTGGTAGGTTTCAGATGATTTGGCAGTCTTGCCCCACAATCCTGGTCGCGGATTGCCGGCCCTTGGATTGGAAATGCTCGAGCAACCTGGACTGTCGGTTGTCGACTGGCAGCAGACTATGTCGCTATCCCTTGGCTGAAGTGCCCGATAACCTGGGTTCAGTTAGCGCGAGTGTACTGCCTCCTCGGACAGTGACTGGAGGATTGGCGGTTAGTCACTGAGCTTAGCTTCCGCGCTTTGGCTTTTGACGGGAAGCTATAGTCCTTCTCGGCGTTTGGCTGTGGTTCCTTGAGTCGTTAGGCCTAGCTGGACTTAGAAGAAGGTGAGTTTTGTATTATTTGAAGAGAAAAAAAAAGATGGTACTAACATTTTGGAAATTGTACCGGAAGAACATGTTTAATTTTTCAGTTGAATTTGAAAAATCAAGAGGAAAGGGCAGCGGGCTCCATTTTTCGCTTCATTCTTGTAGTTCGACGAGATAAACACGATATTACTAATTGTACCGAAGAAAATGAGTAATTCTGCAGCTGAAGTTGAAAAATCAAAACGAGGGCGCACACCAGGCCCCATTTTTTCGCTCCATTCTTGTAGTATTTGACGAGAGAAACACGTTGCTACCAAAATTTTGGAAATTTCACCGGGAAACATGGGTAATTTTGCAGATGAATTTGAAAAGTCAAGGGGGAGGGAGAACACATGACACCAATATTTTCTTCATTATGGTAGTATTTGATGAGACAAACACGAGGGTACAGTACCAAAATTATGGAAATTGCACTGGGGAACGTGGAGTTTCGCACTTGAAGTTGAAAACTCAAGGGGAAGGAGCACACCGGGTCCCAATTATTTTCACTTCATTCTTGTAGTATTTGACGAGATAAGCACGAACTTAGTAACATTTTGGAAATTGCAGCGGGCGAATTTGGGTAATTTAGCAGTGGAATTTGAAAAACCAAAGGGAGTGAGCACACAAGGCCCCAGCTACTTTCGCTTCATGTAGTGTTTGACGAGACAAACATGATGGTAACAACATTTTGGAATTTGTACCGGGGTAAAAAGCGTAATTTTGCAGTTGAAATTGAAAAATCAAGGTGAGAGAGCACTCGGGCACAATATTTTCGCTTCATTCTTGCAGTATTTGCCGAGACAAACACTACAGTACCAACATTTTGGAAATTTCACCGGGGGAACATGGGTAATTTTGCAACTGAATTTTAAAAATCAAGGGTAGGGAGCACTCCGGGTCCCAAGTTTCTCGTTTCATTCGTTTTGTACTTGACGAGGGAAACACGATGGTAGCAATATCTTGTAAATTGCACCGTGGAGCATGGGTAATTCTGCAGTTGAAGTTGAAAAATCAAAAGGAGTGAGCATACCGGCCCTACTTTTTTGGCTTCAATCTTGTAGTATTTGACGAGACAAACAGAATGGCACCAAATATGGAAAGATGCACTGAAGTAAGATGGTAATTTGCTAGTTTTATTAAAAAATCAAGGAGAGGGAGGACACCGGGCTCCAATTTTTTGCTTCACTCTTGTAACATTTGATGAAACAAACACGATGTTACCGAAATTGTTGAAATTGCACCGCGGAAACATCAGTAATTTTGCAGTTGAAATTGGAAAGTCAAGAGGAGGGGGCACACCGCATTTGTCCCAATTGTTTTCGTTTATTCTCGTATTTTACGACATAAACACTATGTTATTAAATTTTGGAAATTGCACCGGGGAAACGGCTAGTTTTGCAGCTGAATTTAAAAAATAAAGAGGAGGTAGCATACTGGGCTCTCATTTTTTCACTTCATTCTTATAGTGTTTGACGAGGCAAACAAGATAGTACATTTTTTTTTAATTTTGCCTGCGTAACGGTAAAATCTTCGGTAAACTTTATATTTAGATGGGCAAGTCTAGTAACTTTCGACTTCGGCCCGTCACTATTCGCCTTAAGCTGTTAAAATTAAAATAAATGCCCCTGCCGCGACTCGAACCCGGGACCTTCGAGGCGATGGCCCACCGCCGCAAACGGCTCGGCCACCCGACCGGCTGGGTAACATAGGTAATTTTGCAGTTAAATTTGAAAAATCAAGTGAAGAGAGCACACCGCGCCCCATTATTTTTCGTTTCACTCTTGTATTATTTGACGAGTGAAGCACGATGGTACCAAAAGTTTTGAACTTGCACCGGGGGAAAATAGGTAATTTTGCAGTTGAAGTTGAAAACTCAAGGAGAGCGAGAACCCCGGGCCATTTTTGTCCCGCTTCATTCTAGTGGCTTTTGACGGGACAAACACGATGATACCAACATTTCGTGAATTGCACGGGGGAACATGGTTAATTTTGAAGTACGAGTTGAAAAATGAAGGGGAGGGATCGTACCGTATCCCAATTTTTTACCCTTCATTCTTGTAGTATTTGACGAGACAGACACGATGGTACCAAATGTACCGTCGGAAAATTTGTAATTTTTGAAGTTGAAAATTCAAGTAGAGGGAACACAGCAGGTCCCATTTTTTTCACTTCATTCTTGTAGTGCTACACAAGACAAGCACGATGCTACTATTATTTTCGGAATTGCACAGAGATTAACTTGGGTAATTTTGTAGTGGATGTTGAAAAACCAAGGAGAGGGACCACATAGGGCACAATTATTGTCTCTTCATTCTCGTAGTATTTGATGTGAGAAACACGAAGCTACCAACATTTTGGAAATTGCGCCGGGCCAACCAGGGTAATTTTGCAATGGAAATTGAAAATTCAAGGATAGGTAGCACGCAGAGCCCCAATTATTTCGCTTCGTTCCTCTATTTCACGAGACCAACACGATGGTACCAACATTTAGGAAATTGCGCTGGAGCAACGAGGGTAATTTTGCAGTGGAAATTGAAAAATCAGGGGAAAGGTGTTCATTGGGTCCAATTTTTTCGCTTCATTCTTGTATTTTACGAGATAAACATGATGGTAGCAATAATTTGGAAATTGCACTGCGGGAAAATTGACAATTTTACAGTTGAATTGAAAAAATCAAAGAGAAGGAACACACATGGCCCGAAATTTTCGCCCCTTTCTTGTAGTATTTGACGAGAGAAGCAGGATGGTAACAATATTTTCCAAAATACACCGTTGGAAGAAGTGTAGTTTTGCAGTTCAAATTGAAAATTCAAGAGGAGGGAGCAAAATGTACAGCAATTTTTCGCTCTACTGTAGCAGAATTTGACGAGACAAACACAATGGTACGATCATATCTGGAATTTCGCAGGGGGACCATGTGTAAAATTGCATTATAAATTATAAATCAAAGGGACGGAGCACACCAAGCCTCAATTTATTCACTTCTTTCTTGTATTTCACAAGACGAACACGATAGTGTCAACACTTTGGAAATTCAATCCTGTAACATGGGTAACTTTGCAGTTGACATTGAAAAATGAATCGATGGAGCACTCTGGGACCCGATTTTTTCGCATCATTCGTGTAGTACTTGACGAGAGAAACACGATGGTACCAACATTTTGGAGATTGCACTGGGGGAAACTGGTTAATTTTGCAGTGTAAGTGGAGAAACTAAGGGAAGGGAGCACGTCTGGCCGCAATTTTTTCACTTCATTCTTGTAGTTTTTGACGGGACAAAAATGATAGTACCAACATTTTGCCAATTGCACCGGGGGAACATTGATTATTTTGCAGTTGAAGTTGAACACTCAAAGGGAGTTAGCTTACAGAGCCACAATATTTTCGCTTCAATCTTCTAGTATTTTACGAGACAAACACGATGGTACCAACATTTTGGACATTTACCCAGAGCAATGCAGGTAATTTTGCAGTTGAATTTGAAAAATCAAATGGAGGGAAAAGACTGAACCCCAATTATTTTTGCTTAAGTCTTGTAGTATTTCAGGAGATAAACACTAAATTATTAATATCTTGGAATTTGGGTAATTTAGCAGTGGAATTTGAAAAACCAAGGGGAGGGAGGAGTCGGAGCTCCAATTTTTTCGCTTCATTCTTGTAGTATTTGACGAGACCAACACGATGATAACAAAATTTTGCAATTTGCACCAGAGGAATAAGCGTAATTTTGCAGTTGAATGTGAAAGTTCAAGTGCAGGGGAAAATACCGGGCACAGTTTTTTTCTTCTTTCTTGTAGTAGTTGACGTGTCAAACGCTATCGTACCAACATTTTGGAAATTTTACCCGGGGAACATGGGTAATTTTGCAGCTGAATTTGAAAAATCAAGTGGAGGGACCATACAGGACCTCAATATTTTTCGCTTCATTCTTGTAGTATTAGGCGAGACAAACACGTTAGAACCAACATTTCGTAAATTGCACGGGCGCATCCAGGGTAATTTTGCAGTGGAAATTGAGAAATCGACAGATTAGTGCACACCGGTTCATATTTCTCTCGCTTCGTTCTTGTATTTAACGAGACGTACATGCTGGTACTAATTGTACAGAGAGGAATAATGGGTAGTTTTGAATTTGGAGTTAAAAATCTGGTGGATGGAGCACAACGGACTCCTATTATTTTCGTTTCGTTCTTGCAGTGGACGAAACAAGCACTATGCTACCAAAATTTTTAAATTGCGCCGGGGGAACATTGGTAATTTTGCAGCTTAAGTTGAAAAATCAAGGGAAGGGAGCATACCGTGCCCCATGTTTTGCTTCATACTTGTAGTGTCTGACAAGGCAAACACAATCGTACAGTACCAACATTCTGGAATTTGCAACAGGGAAACGACCCTAATTTTGCGGTTGAAATTGAAAAGTAAGGGTAAGGAGTACACGGACCCAATTATTTTCGTTTCATTCTTGTAGTATTTAACAAAAGAAAAAGATGGTACCAATTGCACAGGGAAAACATAATTTTGAAGGTTGAGTTGAAACGTTAAGGGCAGGAAGCGCACCGAGCCTCTATTTTTCGCTTCATTCTTGTAGTTATTGACGATACAAGCACGTCATTTAAGTTAAGCAGAGTTGTATTAGATAATAAGCAGTATTTGCAACAAAACCAATAATAAGACCCTTAGATACATTTCTAAGAAATATATTATCAAGTTCATATGAAATCACATTTGCAGGAATATTGATTCGGCGAACATAAAGAGTAACGTCTTTCAGTTTATTTTTAACGTAGAATATTCAGCTGCCTTTAAACAGAATACATCTTTACTACGACTTAATTTTATGCAAAGAGTGACATTATTTGGAAGAATATTATTTAATTCGGAAATATCTGCATGGAGTCGTCCATACATATCAATAGGACGTCTGATGATGGTCTGACCAGCAACTAATGATTTTCGTTTGTAAAAACCAGCATTATTTCCATTGAGACTATTAAAATGTCCTGCAGTATCCTTATACCACAATCCAGTTGTTAAATGAACTTTTTCCATCTTCAAAATAGTTAAGTTTCATAATACGCTGGAAAAGGATAAGTGGCATTTGAAGAAGAAACAATTTTATCATTTAAACAAACATCTATTTGGCCAAAAATTGCATGTAAGAAATTATTAACTGGCGCTAAATTATCTGCCAGAACGGCTGGTAGTCCCACTGCTGCTACTTGTAAATTATCTCCATTTCCTCTTGTTACTTTGCACTTAACATAAAGATAAATAAGTGCAGTATGAATATATTCTGCAGTACCTCTAAATACAAGAAATTCTATAGGTCTCTTAGAAGAAAGTGATGAAATTGATCGAGATGATTCGATAACAGAAACTAAATTGAAATCATTCGTACAGCACTCAGTACTTTTAGCTGTAAGAAATAACATTTTAACTGAAAATATCTCTAATATTCTTTTTCTTAGAAGCATCATCTTACTGTCAGTGGTCCAATCTTTAACTTATACAAAATTTAATTATAAATAATGTTTATTTACAGAAAAAGTCTATCAGACTTCATTATTTTAGATAAAGTAAATTTTATAAAGATAATTATTTTATATTTAAAGAAAAATGTATTTAAAGTGTATTACTTTACTGAAACAAAATTTCTAAAAGTTAATTTCATCTAAAATATTAATCTCATCTGTTTCTAAAATGCACGAGCCAAAAATAAATAACTCATTACAAAAAGTACACCCCATCATCTTTCATTCACACAAGCAATTAAAAATCGAAAATTCAGTTCTCCTCAGGAGCATATAAAATATCTTCTGCAATTAGTTTTTTTCTTATTTCTGTTACTTTACGTTGAAGTAAGTTCCGTAATCCACATTCAAAAATCACGATTCTAAATTCACCACAGTTTTTATGTTGTTTTACTTTTTAAAAAATAAGCATTATAAATCGGCATAAAGTTACTAGCCTTAAGCACTGCGTTCCATGTACGATTATTCAAAAATTCAATACGATCAGCCTCATTCAGATGGTAACTAAGACAAGCATGTGCTAACTGTATGTATTGTTGGAAAAGCAGGCTGGGCACAAGAGAAATGAATCAAAATTAATCCAATTGCCTATGATTTCTCAAATACAAAGTTCTTCAATAACATTATTTCCAGATCCACAAGACGGAATATTACATATTCCATTAAATGTAGAAGAAACAGTTTCATCAGCATCACATAAAACAGAGTTTAATTCAGAACAGATTTTTAAACTCAGTGAAGATTCACTTTGTGAATCACTGTTAGAGAAAATAAAGTTTGATTCATAAAACGTTCTACACTCTGGAAATCATTTTCAACACTATCAGAAAAAGAATATTTGATTCTCAAAAATGTTTTAAACTTACTGAAAAACACTTGTAGGATCAGTGTTCCCTGAACTCAAAGTTACTGACGATTGAATAGGACTTTAAAACCGTGTCAGTACCGAAGGACTAGGAGACCCATATTCAGTATCCGTCAATGCTAAGCCAGCACGTTCTGCTTCTTCAACACCAGAAATAAAACTGTATGATGAGTAACTCTGTTCACACCAGAATAAAGTTTGAGAACTCATGATGAACTGAAATTGATTTACCTACCAGTCTTACAACTCCACTACTGAGAACCAATCACATTCTTAATTTCAAGGTCCAATGAGGAGACACTGTCACTTATACATGGCAAGATGTTAGCTACTGTCATCCAATTAGTTTTTTCCTAGTGACGTGCACCAAATCTGTTCTTTATCATTAATTCTTCACGCAGTTCCACTATTTTATTTCCCAGTAGAAAACGAAGTTCATATTCTAAGTTTGTTTTTAAATCCAGGATGAGCAGTTACATATAAATTAAATATTTCATCTATATTCTTAGGATTTAATAATACTAGATTAACACTATCATTTAAAAATTGAAGACGGTTCTCTTCACTTAAAGGGGTTCCAGGAATTAAATATCCCATACATTCGTGTTTACTTTTCTCTTTCTTCCAAAAAACACCAAGAACAAAGAAGGATTAAGTTTGTGCTCCAATTACGAATTGGTTTCAGTGTACACAGCTGATCAACACATTTTGAGGGAAATCCACAAGAAGGCTTCACAATTAATGCATCTGAATTTAGCGATAAGTTAACAAAAGAATATTCACTACTCCTCTGCGTCGTGACTATAACAAGACTAAGAATTACAATTTAAATTTCTCCAGTAACCATCTTCAAAAATAACAAGTTTCAGCATCTTCCCCCTTCTTAGCATGTTTTTCCCGAGCATGAAAGTAAGTTAGTTCCAGAAACATTTATATAAGTAATATCCGAGAAATTTCTAAAATATCCGTTCTTCAAAACAAGATCAACCTACTTTTCCCGAGCATGAAAATAACTTAGTTCTAGAAACATCTATATAAATAAAATTAGAGAAAATTCTCGAAACGCCGTTCTTCAAAATAAGGTCCACCTACTTTCACCAAGTAAGAAAATAACTTTCTTCTATAAACATTTGTCTTTAAATAATCAATATCAAACCTTACCATATAATATCACTATATACAACGTTCGCTGGCGACGGTGGCGGGAGCGGGGCGACGTCAACCTGCGGGAATCCGCGATTTCATTATTTTCATGATCAAAATTGATATCAAAGTTAGGTTAGATCTGCAAAGAAAGATCTATAATGAGATTCCGTTAAATACGTCATGGCCTAGATGGTAAAACAGTGTAAAACACACGTCATGACCTAGAATCTCAAGAATCAATCACAGACAGTTTCGGCTTGTGACGTCACAAAATTTCAACCAATGGGTGGCCGAGAAAAGTGACTAATACTGTCACCAATTCTACTCGTGTGATTTAAGTACTGGTGATAAGGAGACCGAATCGAAAGCTTTTTCAAAATCTATGAATCCTATACATAGGGGAATAATAACAACACTCCCTTTCCTTTACCTCATTCAGTGTTTGTATGTGGTCCATTGTGCTAAATCCACGACGAAATCCAGCTTGTTCCTTTCCCTGGTTAAAAACTAAGTCTTGTTCAATACAATTCAAAATAACTTTGGTGAACATTTTGTATAGAACTGACAGTAAACTAATTGGTCTAGTTTTCGACGCGTTCTTTGTCCCCTTTCTTCTACATCAAAATTATAACAGCATTATTCCAATTTGACGGCATTTCTATTTTCCTCAGGCACATTGAGAATAATTTGGCAAGTTCATCTTTTATATTTTCCCCTCCCCATTTATACCAGGTGTATACATAAGTTTTTGCCGGTTTTTGTGGTAAAGAAACACGTAATTTTCAAGGGAAATTAATTCTGTTTTATTCAAAATATTGGCCATCGGCTTCTACACATTTCGACCATCTTTCAGGTAATTGATGATATACCATGCCAGAAAAACTGCTTGTCTTTTGCGGCAAACCATTCATCGAGCCATTTTCCAACATCTTCGAAATTGCTGAAGTGCTGCTCTGCGAGCGCGTGCACCATTGATGCGAAGAGGTGATAGTCAGATGGCGTCAGGTCTAGGGAATATGGCGGGTGCGGAAGGATGTCCCATCCAAGTGATTTCAATGTGTCTTTCACTGGTTTTGCTGTGTGAGACGGCTCATTGTCGTGTAACACAATCACTTTCCCATGTCTTCGGGCCCATTCCGGTCGTATTTCGATCAATGCGTGATTTAAATTAATCATTTGTTGGCGATAGCGTTGTGCATTAACGGTTTCGCCGGGGTTCAGGAGTTCATAATACACAATACTGCTGTGGTCCCACCAGACACAAAGCATGGTCTTCTTGCCGAAGCGATTTGGCCTTGGTGTTGAAGGACCGGCTTCGCCAGTTGAAAGCCACGATTTTTTCCGCTTCGGGTTTTCAAAATAAATCCATTTTTCGTCACCCATCACAATTCGATACGAAAAGGATTATCTTTCGTGGCGTTGAAGCAGCATTTCACAAGTGACTTTGCGATTTTCCATTTGACGTTCATTCAAATCGTGTGGAACCCATTTACCCAGTTTATTGATCTTCCCCATTGCTCGTAAACGTCTGCTGATTGTTTCTTGTGACACATTTAATACGTTTGCCAATTGCTGTTGAGTTTGAGTTGGGTCATCCTCCAATAACACCTGCAATTGCTCGTTTTCGCACTTTTGTGGTCTACCAGAGCGCGCACTGTCTTTCACATTGAAATCACCACTTTTAAATTGTCGAAATCATGTCTCACATGTTCTAATCGATGGAGCGTGTTCACCATATGTTTCTACCAGCACACGATGACTTTCAACAGCCTTTTTCTTTTGATTAAATAAGAAGAGCAATGCGTGCCGCAAATGTTCTTTTTCAGCCACAAACTTCGACACGATCACTGAACGATAAAACTAAGACTCTAGTGTTTGGCGGACTCAACTTGTGTGTGTTTGTAGTTTAATGTCAGACGAACAAAATGACGTATGTGTCAAATGAATACGCTGCGTACTTTTCGCTGGCGCCATCTCTTAGGTAAACCGGAAGCTACTTATGCGTACACCTAGTATAACTCTGCTGTGAGTCCATCTTCTCCTTGAGATTTTTCGACCCTGGCATACAGTTCTTGCCCTGACCCTGGCATACAGTTCTTGTTCTGGCCCTGGCATACAGTTCTTGCCCTGGCCCAAACATACAGTTCTTGCCCTGGCCCAGTTGGGAAAAATATAATCACAATAAGCCCAGTCCCAACAAGAACACGAGAAGTTCTGGCAATTTATGGCCCGAGCCCGTGCAGACCTCTAATATACAAGTCTAGCGTTCTTATTAAATTGATTAATGATCAAAACATGATTCATCAAAAACATTATTATTTACATTTTTAAAACATTGAAAAGTGACAAGAGACAAGAACAAAATGGGTAAATACTTCATTTTCTCTTGTGTTCAAGAATTTATTTATGCACTTTAGGCATCTAAGGTTCAGGCCGGCATAGGGGAAGCACAACGATGTGCAAAGTAGGGATGTGAACGACTTGCTCGACTCGAGTCGAGTCGGCGCTCAGTACCTACTCGAGTCAAGTCGAGCCAGTGGTCACAACTGCTCGAGTCAAGTCGAGTCAGTGGTCACAACTGCTCGAGTCGAGTCGAGTCGGTGCTCACTTTGTGCTCGAGTCGAGCCGAGTCGCTGCTCAGAGAGACTTACACTGTGACTTGGTTACAGTGAGTCGAGCTCGAGCGACGACTCGACTAGAGCGTTAGACTCGCCGCTTGAGCCGAGCAGATTGACATAACAGTCAGAAAAGGAGTCAGTGGACGATGTCATAGTAATGCAAAGTTATCTTACCTCATAATTTATACACAGCTATCTCGGTCTTCTACTTGTTCAGTTATTAGAGAAAACTTAGAGCAACAAATTATGCTGCCAAGAAGATCAATAAATTAACTTCACATCGACTATCATGCTTTCTACTATCATTGTTTCTAAAGTTAGTAGGAAAGAAAAAACAAATAGTGAAACTAAATTAACATAAAGAAGTAATAACAAACTTTTAAATACATTCTTTTCTTAATCAATTCGTACTAAAAAGGAAACAAAATTGTTTATACATGCCTGAAAAGAAAAGCATGAGCGCGCTCTCATATACTGTCGCTTCATAAATTCGTGAAATGACGCGCCCCATTCTTTTCTTTTTAGTCATGCATAAACATTTTTTTTCTTTCTAGTATGAATTGATTAAGAAAAGAATGTCTTTAAAAAGTTTTTTTTTAGTTATTTCAATGTCGACTCGCTCGATTCGAGTCGAGTCGGTGCTCAGTACCTACTCGAGTCGAGTCGAGTCAGTAGTCACAACTGTTCGAGTCGGCGCTCACTATGTACTCGAGTCGAGTCGAGTCGCCGCTCACTATGTGCTCGAGTCGAGTCGAGTCGCCGCTCAGTAGCTGCTCGAGTCGAGTCGAGTCAGTACTTAGAACTGCTCGAGTCGCCGCTCAGAGAGACTCACGCTGTGACTAGGTAAAGGTGCGGTTTCGTTTAGGCGATGGTCGTATGCGATAACCACATTCAGGAAATGCGTACGACGGAAGCATTTCGTTTGGTAGTTTTGTTTGTGCATTTCGGGCCGCGGGACGTTTCACTATCTTTTATACATTTATACGCTTTACTTTCCGTCCATTAGGAATTTAAGATCTTTCTGTAAACAATATTTCTTACAGTAACAGAATTTTAGGCACGATTGCAAACAACTATAATAATTATAAATTCGGCATTTTAAATTAAATTCAACTTCCATTCAATATAAAACAATATAGATACTTCAAGCTGCCAGAAAACTCTGCTGCCATCTATCGAACATCAAACTTACTAGAGGACAATCACATTTTTGCATGTATTCTATTTCTTTCGGGTTTTACCAACAATTTTATAGTATTTTCGTGCATTCTTGACGTAGCTTTTCATTCTCATCTCTGCTGAAGTTCATATATAGCACAAAATAGTTCCAAATTTAAAGAAAACATGAATAAAAACTGCACAACATTCTACAATGCATGCGATTGCTGCAGCTTGACTACTCTCCGAAGGAGTCGTTGCAACAGTTGCTAGCGACACCATGCGCCCAACGCGCAAACCAAACCGACTTCACTGATTTCCCTTCAACGTGTCAATGCAGTGGCGCGTGCAGCAGTTGCTTGCGATCTTCGTATTCGAAAATCGCACAAACGAAACTGCACCTTTACAGTGAGTCGAGCTCGAGCGACGACTCGACTCGAGCGTTAGACTCGCCGCTCGAGCCGAGCGGATTGACATCCCTAGTGCAAAGGCAGAGACCCTAGCCTTACAGAAGGTACCATCTCGGCATTCGCCTGTTCAGACTAAGGAAAACCTCAGTCAGGATGGCCGGCCGGAGCAGGATTCGTACGCTCGACATACCCAATGCCGCTTGGTTGGCAGACACGCTACCCCTAAATTTTTCTTGTGTTGTGGCAGTTATGTTTGTTAATGTTAGGATAAGGAATCCAATTATTTTTCATTATTTTTTCTTACTTCTTGATTAAATTCAAAATGTTTTACTGAATTTTTGAAGAAATTATAAATTCATTTTGATCTGGCCCGGGCCAAAACTCAAAAGCTATTGTTTCTCTAAAAGTGATTCAAAATGTCGCGCTTATTGCAAAGGGAGCAAAATCAACCCCAGTTTCTATTTAAAATTTTGAAGTTGCCTCCCGTAGATGTATTCCCGGGACGCCACTGCTTTCAGCAACATCATCATGTGATTCTGCACATGCACTTTGATATGTACATTTTTTTTTATTGCAAAGCTCTATCATATGTGCCATAGGAGCCGAATTAAAGCCCTGATACTAAGGTTGAGAACTACCCTGTATACAGGATGTGTTTAAGGCTAATGTAACGTTGTCCACATAAGATAGACTTAAAAGTGAGCTGAGTTATACAGACTTTTACAATAGCCTAGTCGTAAAAATAGGCCAATAATAATTGATTTTTTTTTCGGAGGACGTATTACTTTCTGATGTTTTCTTTTTATTTCAACGCATAAAGTGTTGTTATGTATCGGAGCTACTAAGTATAGCTAATAGGGCCATTTGTCCCCTGGCTTTGTACTCTTATTCTTAAAAAGAGTAATTACCTTTTCCCAACGCCTGTTTAATTTATCTCATAATAACCATGGCAAAGATCTAGTAGGGTCACAAATGGAAAATACGCGTACTAAGCGATTCGAAAGGACTTGCCAGTTCTAGTCACATTCATAGCTTTCCTCACCATTGCAGACCATGACGAATCCAACGGTGTAAAAATCATCTTTGTCAGACTTGTAGCTACTAAAATCTAGGAGGGACACAAATAGAGAATACAAAGCTTTTTGAAAGGACCTGCCAATTTTAGAGTCAAAATTATAAGTTATTCCAGCGTTGTGACCTGCCTTGTGACATGCAATAGTACTTGTGTCTACTTGCCTCCTCTACTCACAGTTTTCCAAGAAAAAAAAGGCAGAACTTCTCTATAGATATATCTGTTGCGGCTGCAGCCTATATTAGGCACATGAATATTGATAAACACAGGCAGTAAGATGTTCGTTAGTGAGAGTAAAAGTAACGTTAGGATATATTTTTTATATATAAATCAGATAAAGAGAGTTTCATACAACTTTAAACTAAATTAGAGTGTTATTTTTTAGGAAACCACACAATAGACCTTGCAACTCTTCCAAATATCACCCCATTCCAAATATGATGTTGCTATACTGTTACAAAGTTCTCATATCTCACCTTCACTACATAATTTTTTTCAGGTATGTGCTGTTTTCTAAAACAGCATGTATACATTCGCGTCGGCACCTGTTGTAAAAGCTGAATAAAGAAGGGACTTGTGTAGTCCCCTTCCTTCTTTTTTCACTCGGACTAAAAGCGAAGACAGGAGCGCGGCGCGGCTGGCTTACCCTCATCAAACCTTTGATAGGTGGACTGGAATAGCTATGTAAAAATACTATTTTTTTACTGGTGTATCAGATATGATTGCAATTAAAATTATTAAAATCGTTTGTTCACAAGGATTAAAACAAAAAAATGTTGGTCTTTCTAGCGTAAGTGGTTGCAAAGTTAGACATATTGTAATTTGGAGGAAAAAAAATAATTTTATTTATTTTTTAATAATTTATTTCTGAAAAACTAGGAGACAAATGTACGTTCAGTATTTCAACCCGTTAATAAACTTCTGAAGAATGCCCCCAAACTTTTCTTTTGTATTAAAAAATATCCAGTACCTTAGGAAATGAAGATATTCGGTAGCAATTTTCTGTCCATAAGCACCAACAGTAAACTTTCTAGCTCTGGCAGAAGTAGAAGACCGTCTTAACAAAAGAATTTGCTGCGTGGCACCACGCCTTCGCTTGACAACGTTGGTCGGTAGACTGATCAGAAGGGTCCCAGCAAGAGGTATCTAGCGGCAGAAGTATGTACTAGAACGGATCCTTCCACCAGAGAATGAGTTCGGTTTCTTTTGAGCCCACTCTCGTATAACAGTTATCAAAGAAAAGGCGTTTTTCGTGCTCTTTGTTAGATTTACTTGCTCTCTACATTCAGTATTTCTCGGATCCTCCTGTCGTTATTTGTTGACGACAGCACCTATAATTTTGGCTGTGAAGGTTTACCTAGGCACTGTACCTACATAGAAATTTTCATAAATCTGGGTTCTGATATCTGGCAAGTGTTCCTTGTAAGAAGAATAAACTACTAATTTGAACGTATCCACTTAATGTCAGTATGCACTTAAGGTCAGTTTCTACACTTCTCCCGTCTACATTTTAATAAACAGCTCCAAGTGTTCACGGTAAGTAACGTAGACCAGCCCAAACAAAATAATTAATCGATGATAACGTGAAATAAAATGTACAAAAGATCGTAAACATACCGTTAATCCAAAATCAAGTGTCAATCCCAAGGCAACATAATGTAGTTTTTGATTTTAAAAAAGATTATAGAAACAGTCACAACTTCAACTCATTTGTTGCTGCAGGCACCAAATTGTCACTTAATAGTACCGTGGATCACCGTGGATCTGTTAGTACTAATCCTAGGAGAAACAATTGCATATTCATTAAAAATGTATTTTTAGCAACTAACGTCGGTCACTCACCAATTCTGACAATAGCTTTAAGAGTTCCACCGAGAAGATAATTCTAAATTATGTAACTTGGGAGCCAATTGCCACCAAAATATTGTGCAGAGTATTAAACACCAAAGGGATAATTCAATAGAACTTTGAAAACGGGCATTTACAATAATAATGGTTGACTATGTGTTAATGCAGTTATAAATGCGCTATACACTGTGTTGTTTTCCCTGCCTGTTATATGGTGGCGAAGAGATGTGAACGAAAACACGAGTTGGAATCAGCTACCCAGTTTTCTTGAAAATAGTAAGCTAAAACGCCTGAAAGAAAGTAGTGATCCCAGTTCAAAAATAAAGCTATATTCAAATGACAGATACATTTTTAGAGTATAGCCCATTTAAAATAGAGCTTTCGTCGATTTACCATATCCACTTATCAGTTGGTGATTTAAGGAAACAGAATGTCCCTTCGATGAAATTAACTGACCAGAGAATAAATCCTAACCAACAGATGATTCTTTGCAAATGGGTTTGTTTATAAATACAAACAAATAAATTTTAACTTCAATAAACTTGCACAGCCATGAAAATAAAACATATCGTCATTTTCAGGAGGTTCAATAACACTGCTCACGTTTTCGTCAATTTAACAAATTTGTTCACTGAATTAAGTTAAATTTTCTTGAAGTTTCGGATGGTAACTAATTTCATACAATAGTTTTGTAAGACTTAATGACAGTTGTTTCTATGTCAGATAGACTATTTGCTTTCCATTTAATTGTAAATGTGAAAGGATTCACCTCGTTAGAAGGAATCAAAAACTGACACAATTTTCTAAATCTTGTATTACAGTTGGAGGTTATGCCCGCATCATCACAAAAAGCAATTACAGTTTTGTGTTCTCTCCGGCCTTTCTTTTTATAATTTAATTATTGTTTGTTAAGAAAAATATATTAAAAATGCATTCCTCTTTTGTTAGCTTTCTCGTTGCTCCAGTTCTGTTTTTCATATAAACTACATGTGTTTCTTCAAGGAAAAGTTGTCAACTGTATTTCGAATATAGACAATAGAGTGTGTGAAACATACTAATCCTAAATCCCAAAAAGGTATAGGCCAAAACGTCTAACAAGGGACTTCGCGCAAGTGCATTTACAGAAAAGTTGCTGTTTATTTGAAAGGTCTTGTACTACAAACTGCAAAAATACAGAAATTAGGTACCATCATCAAGAACATCAGGAGTTGCAGGGTTTAAAACCTTTCCTAACGCCATTTATGTGATTCTTTGCCAACATATTGTTTAAAAATATTTATTGTATTTGGACAATTTAAGTAACTACTGACTTCTCGACGCGTTTTACAAACCATAAACATCCTATTAGGAAAAGGCCAGAGATACATATACAGAATCAGTGTTTATTCTGGGGAAAGAAATTAATAGTACCACTTGCCTTACGAACGGACTTGCTATCATCATTACATAAGCAGCTTATAGGGATTGCAAGAATGAAACAAATACTACGCAACTTTTATTCGTGGCCACATTGTGAAGAAGAATTACACACTTTCATTCAGCATTGTGCCTCATGTCAAGAAAGGCACAGACAAACACCAAAAATATATTTTACCTCTTGGAAAAACGTTGATAGTCCTTTAGATCGAGTTCATATAGATTTCTTCCAATATGGGAATGAGAAATTTTTATTATATATTGATAGCTTTTCTAAATGGATAGATGTCCACAGTTAGAGATACAACGGCAGAGTCAACAATTTCGACCGTAGAATGAACTGCGCGTTTTGTGGGTGATCTTAAAGTCTGGTAGCCGATAATGGACAGCCTTTTCAATGGTGTAAATCCCGCAACACAAAGATGCTTCATACCACAGCATATCACCCACAAAGCAATGGTCAAGTGTAAAGAGCAGTACAGGATATCAAAAATCTTTTAAAATGGAAGCTAAATGAACAGCTTCACAAGAAATTAGTAAAAATATTTAATGATATGAAAACAGATATTAGATTTGGGAATATGCCGTTATTAATGGGAAAATCATTCGCAGAGATATTAACGTACAAACCAAATGCTCGGTACAAGAGGCTTCAAAGATGTCCTCAAATGGTAACATATGAGACTGAGAAGGAAAATAATTTAGGACTACCTCCCATAGGAACAAAACTTTTGTGCAGAAATGCACCACATAAATCTCCAATCTCATCATTGGTACCCTGTATAATGCAAAAAGGAATGGTATATTCATATTGAAAGTCGTAGGTGTTTAACTTAATATTTTATCCCTTGTTTCGGGAAACATGTTGTTTCTATCGTCTTTTTGAAGAATCCACGTATATCTCAGAAATAGAGTATACCTTCCCGAGGCTGAAACTTCGGTCATTGGTAGAATTTATAATTTAGAATAGAATCGAATATTCATATTGAAAATCGTAGGTGGGTAACTTAATGTTTTGATGCCTTGTTTCCGGAAATATTTTGTTTCTTCCGTCTTTTTGAAGAATCTCTGTATATTTCAGAAACTGAATATTCTTTCGAAGCTGAAAATTCAATCATTGGTAGCGTGTACAATGTAAAAAAGAATGGTATATTCATATTGAAAATCGTAGGTGGCTAAATTAATATTTTGATGTCTTGTTTCGGGAAGAATGTTGTTTTTATCATCTTTTTGAAGAATCCGCGTATATTTCAGAAA
>JAGDQP010014646.1:28349-44660 GCA_022664845.1 Lepisma saccharinum | reverse complement strand
TGATGGTCGGTGTCACCTTCCGCTCCTCTGTACGACCTAACATCCATTATGTTGGTGTGTCTTCGTCTGTCTACTAATACGTGATCGATCTGGTTGAGAGTTTTGCCGTCCGGAGATACCCATGTGTGTTTGTGTATGTCTTTGTGTTCAAAGTACGTGCTCTTTACCAGTAGGTTTTTCGAAAACGCGAAAGTTATCAGTCTTTCTCCATTGTTATTGGTCTTTTCGTGAAGGCTGTATTTGCCTATAGTAGGTCTATATTTTTCTTCCCTCCCTACCTTTGCATTGAAATCACCCAACACAATTTTCGAATTATACGTCGGCATTCGGTCAAACAGCCTTTCTAGCTCATCGTAGAATATATCTTTATCGTTATCAGTAGCCACATTGGTCGGATCATAGACGTTTAATAAACCAGTGTTGCCCCATCGAGTACGTATCGTAACGTACTGTAGAATTTCATTTACGAACTCTATATTCTGAACTGGCTGAAGGATACTATTTTTAATGAGGAATCCTGTTCCGAAATCGTAGTAGAAAGTGGGATGCAATCTTGACCGCAGTCTAACTTTTCCTAACAAAATAAATTCACGAAAACAATATTCACATAATACAATTGATTTAAGTATATTCAAGTTCAAGCTTTTGAATCTGGGGAAGGCTATAACATTCGACTAAAGTTTAAAAGTATTATATATTTTGATAAAAATTCCATTAACATAATAGAAATATAAGACAAATTACTACATAGAAATATATGCCAAAAATAGAATAACTATGACTGGAACTATTGTCTTTCCACAACAAATCACTTTCCATATTTTAAATGGTGATAAATTTGAGCAGACATTTTCAAAATTATGTTGATCAAACATTAAATCAAGTATCTAACAGATTTTCATATGAACTTTTAATGTCTGACGGGCTCTTCCAACAAACGACAGTAGGCAGACTCATCAGCAATCCAGGAGCCCGCGGCGCCTGTTGCAAAAAGGGAGCCTACCCAAACTCAACGTGGTCAAACCTACCCTGGAGACAAGCCGACGTTACGCCGCAGGAGAGGACACATAACGAAAGAAAACCGCTATCGGACCTGAAGGCAGGGAGGGTACTTACCCATCAGCACCCTGCTTCAGCCACATCGAAGACAGAACACACTCTAGTCTAGACCAGAAAGCATGCATGTAAGTAACCCGAAAGAAGTGTCAAAACGCAGAAAGTTGGCAAAAAGCAGAAGGCTAAAACACGCTGAAAAGGTCCCAAAAGGGGGGAGACGCAGGCGAGAACATCCCGCAGGAAAGCAAAACACAAAACTCTCTTATAGTGACCTAAGGCAACTAGGCCCCTAAAATATTACAACACTCAACACAGCCGCGCACTACTTAACATTTAAAACGAAATTTGGATGAGCTCAACTTCCTGATTTGACTATTCCCTAAAGATTGCTAAAGCACTGGATCAAATATAAAACTTTAACTTCATCTGCAATTACTTCCTCACATATACATAAATTAACACTTCGCGGACTGAAATAGCGAAAGTGATGGTAATCTACTTACATCATAATGAAACCCTTGACACAATAAATATCTGGTAAAAATGTAATTTATTTTTACTTAAAAATGACAAACGCAAGGCGAAAAGATTGATTGCTGAATTTTCTTGAAAAAAAAAAAAAGGTTTCCGAACAGAATCTCTTGAACATCAACATGAGCATTGAAGATGCTTTCAATTTCACATAAAAAAAGGGTAAATTAATTATATACAGAAAAGCTCTGCCTAAGAACGGAGACAAGATTTCACATACTTACAGTCCAAAAGATTAGGTTACTTTTACTTTCGAAACGTGGTACACATTCTATACTTTAGCCCAGTTAAACCACAATTTCCACAATTACTGAAGAATACCATTTCTTTCAACGAAAAGATTTATTTACAATATAACTACTGGGCAGCAATTTAATTTGATATTTTAAAAAACGCTGTCAAACATTTCTTATGCAATTTCCATTTTTCAAACTTCACACAACCTAACCTCCGATCTGATAATACAATCTTGCTATACTATGGTTGGGTTAGGTATTAATTTACAACACGAAGTTCTATGAACAAAAATGGTTTACGGCTTCTAACGCAACGAAGAAGCTTTGATTTTGCTGGTTTCCGAAATAAAACCTAGAGAATCGTTAAAATCTTACGTTTGATAAAACGGACATGTTGAGGAAATTTCGTGCAATTTAAAACATACCAGTTTCCTAAAGAGCAAAAAAATGCTGAATGGGAAAATTACGTGCATTCTGTAAGGTAGCGTCAACTATGGTGCAAGGTAAAATATTCAACACATTCCAAACAAAATTTTAATGTGCTGAAATTTCGCTATCTAAATGTAGGTGAAACAGGCTTAAGATTCTAAGAGAGAAAGAAGAATTTAAAGACATTGAGCATACATTACCTGATAGAAAACCGATACCGGCGCCCACCAAATTAGGCGGACACATATCACACATACTTCCACTAGTAAAAGCCACCAACCACTGACATGCTGAAAATTTCACTAAATCACTTTTACACACAGAAGGAAGGAGCTTAGCACCACAAATGATATATTTTTATATAAGAATAATAAGAAAACTCACTGCACACCACATATATTTCAGAAATCACCACACACACTGATGAACCACGTAAAAAGCTTCACTTTACACACTTCCTGGAGCAACCATTATGAACGGTGCAGGACGCCGTCAGCAGAAATTAAATTCTCAGCTTCTCATGAGGAATATGGCGAATACAGCTTAACAAAATGATATTTAACATTAGAAAATGCTGTTATTTTATGTTAATTAAACTTTTAAGCATTAGGCTGCATTACAACTGTACTTTCTATATATTTTTCGGAGACAGCCTTATTATGCAGCATTTCCTACGTCCGTTGACATCCATGTATTTTTTTACTACTGATTAGACTCAGAGAATCAGAGGAAACGATCAAACCAGACGACCGGAGCGGAAGGGGTTTGACTTAGCCAATTAGATTCTTAACGTAATAAAACGACAATCAAATCTTTCTGTTTGTTTTTGAAGATTTTAAACGAAAGAAACTCTGTTGAGGAAATAAGGCAATGAAATATGCAAAGAAATATTAAGTAATAAAATGAAAAAGCAATAAAGATAAAATCCCGCCAACACATCAATGAAAGAGAACAAATGAATGGCTAATCTTCATTGTCATCTGGATAAATAGAACTCTTTGAAGAAAGACGAAAAATATCGCCGACAAAACACGAACAAAAAAAGAAGACACAAAAAAGTGGGGAGAGGGTAAGATATGTTGCGACCAAGCGAAAATGGGTTGCTACAAACTCAGGAAGTAACTAAAGGCTAGCCGGGAAACTAAATTTTCATAGATCGATATAGCTGTAATCTTAGGGCTCTTCTGCATTCTATTTCAATAAAAATCATTCTCTGCTGTGGTAATATAAAACTTGGAAAAAATATGCGCTATCGATATTCCCCAACAATCCGCTTAGATGGCGTACATCAGGGTAAATACAAAAAAGATAGATCCAGTAGTGATTGGTTTCTGTCTACACATCGTTTCGACACTTTGCAATTGGCTTATTCTTAGTTTCTCAAATAAGAAGGTAAAACATCTATCTCTAATAGGGAAGCACTATCCGTTTTACTAAAATTTGTTTGCCTGCGTGCATTCTCGTAAAACAACATAAAATTGTGAACTTTCTACTCCCAGTAAGCCCCACATATCCCTCAATTTCCTAGATTACATCTATTCTAGCCTCTACGCAATCCGTCCCATAAATCTACTATACACACTATAGTATTCCCGCCAAAATCTCTATTATATCGTTAATGCAGCCACCTAACAACAACTAAAAATCCATTTACATCCTCATGTTACTACCGCACGTTCATTACACCACAGTTCTAATTTACTTCCCATTAATCTATTCATCTAACATCCCAATGAAAGCACTAATTCCCGCTACCATCTAATTACTCCGCCCAATTGCTATACCACCAAATTACACAGTACATGCAGCAATTCTACGAAACCCTGTATTGTACATTCGATTTACTTATCTCTATTTACTTATTATTCCTAGTCCCGGAAAATTCTCTACACAGTGCACCCAAAAAAGCCATGGCAGGTAAGAGTGGTTCTACATAACAAAGAAATTTACTTCAAACAAACTAAAACCTATAATTCCCAAATACACACACACATAATATTCCACTAGGCATAATCTATCTACACCATTTCTGCACAAGAAATAAATACAAACAATTAATCATGATTTCGTTCTCTTAGACTGACCGGCAATTATTCAAAAAACTTATTCATTAATCTTGGCTCACAGAAAATATTCTTAAATTACTTATTTCTTAGCCCAATTCTTGAACATTAAAAAAAGCATACATTTATATTTTACTGAGGTGGAGGTCGCCCCGAATCTCAGAGCTGTGTTTCGCTTACATCATTCTTCTAGTTTGAACACGCCAACTGCTTTTGCCGCTCTTGTCTCTTACATCAGAAGCGCACGAAACGGCGAAAGAAAGGAAACAAAAAAAGCCTCCTTCTGATTGGCTGCCTTTCAATTTAACCTACAAACAACTGAAGAGGGTGTCAACAGCAATGCAATTTTCTATTCTGAAACCTTGAAGAGGAGCCCTCTTTTAAGTTACAAATATGATCAGAAAGTAAACAACAAAAATACACAATATATATTCTACGCAACCATTTTATATAAGAAGGAATTCATTTGAATATTCTAATCAACAGTTCTGTCTAGTCTTTTTGCATTCCACCTTTATTTTTCTTTTATTAAAAATCACATATCATATTTAAATATTTTATTTTTAAAGTTTATCATTATTTACATTTCGAAGTAATGGCTGAAGCAAACAAAGTGTTCGGAAGTCATTACAAACACTTCCACCCTTGAGCATATTATGTTAAGGAGGAATTTCTACAAGATGTTTTTGCTTTTGTTTTGCTATGAGGTTGTCTAGTAACAAACATGTTTCCACTACCTCGTTACGTATTTAATTCGCATTTTATTTCTGAAATTTTATTTATGGTGTTTAAATAAACACAACCCTAATGTATAATTAACATTACTTAACATTACTCTGATTGCCTCATATACAGATCTCTCTGAAATAATGGGACAAACTTCGGGAGGTGATTATTGATATGAAATCAAGAAAAAATTTCTTTGAAGAAATTTCGAAACATGCGTAGTTTCGGAGCCACAGGCACTCAAAGTATTCCCGGCATCATCACAAATGACGCCATATCTCCACAAATAATGTCTTAAGCTTAGCGAATCGCAATCTGAGGAGTACCCAATGTATCGATTTGAGTAATGTTTACGATTGAAGTGGTGCCGCATAGGCAAGTTTCGAAACGTAGGAATTTAATTGTCAATGACCAAATATAATTTAATAGGGCAAGCATAGAAATCCCACTTAAGCTGCATTCACAAAACATGGCTCAAATGGGTTTATTAGGCATTATTTCGATTGTGATTTGCTAAGCGACGCCGGTTACGTCATTGCTTATTGAGATATTACGTCATTTGTGATACTCCTGCCGTAAGTTCGAACACCTGTAGTTCACAAACTACGCATGTTTAGACATTTCTTCAAAAGAACTTTTTTCTTGCTTTGGTGTAATTCGCCTAGTTTGGTAGTTCATAAACACCCTGTATGTGTGTAAGAGGGATGCGATAGACCAAAGAAAAAAAAAGAGAGTGGGGGGGGGGAGAAATTAGA
Source organism: Lepisma saccharinum (assembly GCA_022664845.1). NCBI lineage: Eukaryota > Metazoa > Arthropoda > Insecta > Zygentoma > Lepismatidae > Lepisma > Lepisma saccharinum. The sequence continues at coordinate 38,864 of JAGDQP010014646.1, read as the reverse complement.
CTCAACAAAGAGCAGTAAACTCTCTTTCTAAACGTTTTCTGAAACAATGAATATTTTATGATTGTATAATACAAATTAAGCCAAATGAGGATAATTTATATGCTTCGCTAAAAATGCAATGCATTCAAGGAGAGCATGAGGATTCATTATCAAACACAAACACATACTCCGTAAGCATTTGGGAACCTCTAACAAAATAGGTGAGAAAAGGTATCATCACTAATTGGGATTATCTTAGCATTTCTATGTCACTCCGTCACTTCAAATTACTCAAATACATGCAAAAGATCTCCAGCTGTACTACCTGAAGCCCTGCTTACGTGCCTACGTCATATATTAGCTGAAAATAGTGAAAAATGACTTTTTTTTTCTTTAAAAAAAGGAGGGAAGACATTTGAATGTGAAATTAGGAAATTAAAAATGTATGCAGAATTTTAAACAACATACTTTAAAACTGTACCACAGTTTTCCAAAGCAACACATTATTTTAAAATCTTCTCTTGCATATATAATTGCATTTTCCTTCACAGTAATGTGCTTCCTTTTGTGTATCAGGTCTCGAAATCGTGCCAGCCGCAGTAAGGAAAATTGCTTGACCTTCTTACAGCAAAGTAGGTTGATGAATCAATATGGACATGTGTAGATAACGCAGAAATAAAGGGTACATTAACAGAAACAAATACAATTTTCTCAACTCCCACAAAGCTGTTAGTATTTGGTAAACAGGTCTCATAATCTTCAGCGAGGGAAATCTTTCTGAACCTCCATGAAATCGCGTTCTGTTATGAAGTATGTAAATGAATTTCCCATGTATTGATTGCACTGTACTGTAAGCTAATTATCCTGCTGTGCGAGAAAAACTATTTTAGTTATATTAATATTTAAAACTCAAGTTTCTATTACATTTTACTACGAAATTAATATTTCATGACACATTTTTTCTCTGATACAACAATATCGTAATGTTCCACGTGCTTGAGCACGAGTTTTACATTCGTAGAGTAAGCGTAGTAACGTGAGTACTACAAATAGTAAACATGTGTAAAACAACTGACTTAATTAAATAAACAGTGCAACACAAACAAGCACACGACAACACCAGGTTCATCAAAGAATCAACAGACGGAGCCATCATCATTGCAGGAGTGGAGTTTGGAGGACTACACCGATGGAAGGCTATAAAAGCCCGATGCGGCCTTATCATTTATCACTGGCCATGGCGTAGCCTCTCTCCTCTCCTCTCCTCTCCGTAGCGAAAATATCTTGACTATAAACGGAAGTGTCAAGTCATTTATCTTGCTACTGAAGACATTTATTAGACATGAACTTTAAAATATCATTTGCCCCGATAGGAAAATACATTAAAATTTATTTAATGGTAGTAACTACTAGATCAGGCAGTAGGATAGGAAATCAATATTCTGAAATCGAAAACGAAACATCAAACGAAAGCGATACAATGGCGACGAATACATCATTTCATTTCCCATATCTAACAAAGTTTTCCGGTCGTATGAATGAAGACCGGGATAGTTTTTTTTTATGCTATTCGAACTCATAGTAACAATGCAATCGTGGGATGATGATAAAAAGAAACAAATCTTGCCAATGGACTTGCAAGATACTTCATTAGATATGGTATTTCAACTATAATAGCAAAATTTACGAACAGTTGAAAGAAAAAATTAATTAGCCTTAGAGACCTAACATACCACACTATAAAGCAGAGACTGCAATTGATTTAATACAGAACCAATCGATGCATATTTCATCAGGAAACTAAGGGTCATTAAACATAATCTTCCAGAAGCTAATGAAGAGGAGAAAATTCATTTTGTCAGTCTTGGATTCCAACGCCATTTTTAAAGAACATCTCTCTGGAAACTCATACTTCAGTAAGGAATCTTCAGAAACGTCTCCATGTATTAGAAAGTCAAACGAATTACTCAATAAGAAAGAATTTGTAGAAAAGTCACAAATATTATATGCATTGGCCGACAGTAGTCAACAAGCCCAACATATGACAAATTTCATAATTCAAAATCCTATTAATTAAAATTTCCCAAATTTGAGTCAACAAATACCAAATTTTCAACCTCAAAGTAATCTAATTCTTAATATCCAATCCGCAAACAACCAAACTTTATCTAGTCAAAATCCAAGTTATTTGCAACCTGCCCAACAACAACAACAATCAATCAAAATCTTAATGTTCAACATCCTTTGATATAGCCTATAAATCACCAAGCACCTTACTATTCAGCCAATAAATGCTTACCAATGAATAGTCCTGTAATTAGAGACCATAACCAAGCGCTATTGCCATCATAGATACTGTTCCCCACAGTAAACCTATAGGAAGATTTCTTTACGACCTAATGCTACCTAAGAACCTTATGGACCCAAATAAGCCATTTAAATACGAAAATCCTCAAGCACAACCCACCCAATTCGCACAAAATCCTCAACATTTTATGGTTAACCCAAAAGTTGGCTGAATTATCTCTTATGGTTGTTAAGAATAGCACCAATCAGAAACCTTATTACAAGAAAAATAATTAGCAAAATGGTAAAAAACACTACAAGAAAATTCGGCAATTACAGAAAGGTGAACAATAATAACAAAGCAAATAAGCCAGGAAATAACAATGGTACGGTTTCCGTTTTGTGCCATCAGTTACAAAAGAAATCATTCTGCTCATGATTGCTGGCATAAAGATAAGAAGAATCCGGATTCGGGAAACTAGTAGGCTCGCCCCGGGAACTACAAGTCAAGCCGTACCCGAGGGCGAAGACAAATAAAAAGATGGAGAATACTCGGACGAAGACCAAAGGACCTGCCCCACAACTGATTAGAAGGTGAAGACACATAAGAAGACCAAAGGAGCTGCAGCACCATCATGTACAAGGGAAGGAAGTAAACAAGCAAATAAAGGATCGACATCAGAAGTGTCAATTACCCATATTTATACTAGTCAAGTAGTTTCAACGGAACGTAGGGAAACAATTCCTTATGATACGGAAGAAAATAGATCCATGATACAGATCAAAGTGCAAGATAATACACTACCAGTAATAATCGATACCGCTTCCTCCATTAGTCTTTGGGCTAAACAGCAGGTACCAAAGAATTGTAAATTAAATCCTTTGAAGAAATCGCAAATAAATCGATCAAATTAATATATATATATAGCACTCATAAAATTTAGATAGAATTCGAAACAACATATTCACATCAGTTCAGGATAATAGATCAAAACGACTATAGTCCTATTTTCGGCCAAGACTGCAAAGCAAAATTCTGTTGGACAAAAACATCATTTCGTTTTACAAAAAGGTAAAACGTCCTGAAATGCCTTTACAAGAAAACGGAAGAAATGACATTTCGCAGTCAGTCATTAATTTGATACGACAACAAGCGTCAGCAGATGTGTATGTTACGAAGAATATTACAATCCCAGCAAAATCGTATTTCTTCCTACCTGTTGAATTAAAAGTAGAAAAATAGCCATCAGAATTTTTCTGCATAAGGATATTAGACATTGCGAGATAGGCATGTACTCGTAGATTTAACAGTAAAAATCCCTGATAATAAGCGTACTATTCTTGTAATAAATCCAACCTCTAAAAATGTACATTTAGGTAAAAATACACCAGTGACGTAAATAGAACAAACTTTGAGAGGAAATTGTTCTTAACATAAAGGTGGAAGAGGAAGAGAACCCCGATAACATTTATCAATATCGATCTCGTAAAGAAATCGACGAACGTCTCAGATACACTGAAAAAAGTTTCGACATTTCATTATTCGATATAAAACCAAAATTACGTGAAATTATCAAACATAAAGTTTCGAAATTATTGTATTCGTAGCGAGACACGTTTTCTTACAGTGGCTCAGACATAGGAAAATTCCAAGGATGTGTACATCGTATTCGAATAGATAAAGCGGCGACATTCCATAAAAGATCTCCACCGGTCTCCTTGGGTATCAGAAGAAAATTGGATTTTCAAATACAACAGCTCCTGAAGGCAAAAATTATTAAAGAAACATCTACAAGTGAATCTTCGTCGCCAATACTTGTTGGTAAGAAACTTAACACACAGGAACTTCGTATTGTCCTTTCACTCATTGAATGCAACAAATTTACTAAATACTTATCAATACCTTTTCTGTCAACTGAGGACGTTATATCCAGCATTAAAGGAAAATCTCTGATCAGTACGATAGGAAAATCTCTAACTACATTATATATGCTAAATTTAGTGAATATGAAGAATATTTCGACAGATGTCCATCTATTCCGGTGAATTACCGGTATATTAATAGTTGTGACAAGAACTAAAGTTGATACAAGTGCTAACAAGACTTTTCATCCAGATTAATTTATTTCGAAATTTTCACGTCAATAAAATTATTATTTTCTTTTTAAGATTATTTGTTTAAATGCGTATTATGTACTAGATTCAGTATGGGGCCGCTATTAACCGAATTGCTACATTTTAAGTATCGGGTCGTTAGATTCAAATAATCAAATGCCAACTTTTAGTCTCCCAGTTTCCAATTATATTTAAAATTGCCGGTTAGCAATGTTAACAGCTAACATACATCACCGCTATTAGTCAAATTAGCAACAATGTTTGTTCGACGATTTTTACGTACAGCATTTTGATAACTTTGATTTTAATTGTAAATTTAAAACCTGGAAATGATTATTTAATATTGGTTTCAACTACAGCCACTATTCTCCGTTTAATTGTCACATTTATAACAATATTATTGCATATTGCAAGATTTATTTAAAGAGTCATTTGTATAATGTAGTAATCATCTGTCATGACGTCACGCTTACTATAAGACCAACTGGTTTTGTTTCTTCAAGGTATGTTTTGTATAATAACTCCATTTCTGTATGAAATAATGTGGTAAAACCTTTTCTAAATTGAATAGCAATATTTTTCGACTATCTCGTGAAGATTTCAGCAAAATTTATTAATTACCAGTTGTATGCATAAGTTTTTGCCGGGTTTGTGGTAAAGAAAACACGTAATTTTCAAGGGAAATTAATTTTGTTTTATTCAAAATATTGGCCATCGGCTTCTACACATTTCGCCCATCTTTCATATAACTGATGCATACCATGCCAGAAAAGCTGCTTGTCTTTTGCGGCAAACCATTCGTCGAGCCATTTTCCAACGTCTTTGAAATTGCCGAAGTGCTGCTCTGCGAGCGCGTGCCCCATTGATGGGAAGAGGTGATAGTCAGATGGCGCCAGGTCTGGGGAGTACGGCGGGTGCGGAAAGATGTCCCATCCAAGCGATTTCAAGGTGTCTTTCACTGGTTTTGCTGTGTGGGACGGCGCATTGTCGTGTAACACAATGACTTTGCCATGTCTTCGGGCACATTCCTTTCGTCTTTCGATCAATGCGTGATTTAAATTAATCATTTGTTGGCGTTGTGCATTAATTGTTTCGCCGAGCTTCAACAGTTCATAATACACAATACCGCTCTGGTCCCACCAGACACAAAGCACGGTCTTCTTGCCGAAGCGATTTGGCCTTGGTGTTGAAGGACCGGTTTCGCCAGGTGAAAGCCACGATATTTTCCGCTTCGGGTTTTCAAAATAAATCAATTTTTCGTCACCCGTCACAATGCGATACAAAAAGGATTTTCTTTCGTGGCGTTGAAGCAGCATTTCACAAGTGACTTTGCGATTTTCTGTTTGACGTTCATTCAAATCATGTGCGACCCATTTACCCAGTTCATTGATCTTCCCCATTGCTCGTAAACGTCTGCTGATTGTTTCTTGTGACACATTTAATGCTTTTGCCTATTGCTGTTGAGTTTGAGTTGGGTTATCCTCTAATAACACCTGCAATGCTCGTCTTCGCACTTTTGTGGTCTACCAGAGCGCGCAATGTTTTTCACATTGAAGTCGCCACTTTAAATTTTCGAAACCATGTATCACATGTTCTAATCGATGGAGCGTGTTCACCATATGTTTCTACCAGCACACGATGACTTTCAACAGCCTTTTTCTTTTGATTAAATAAGAAAAGCAATGCGTGCCGCAAATGTTCTTTTTCAGGCACAAACTTCGACATGATCACTGAACGATAAAACAAAGACGCTAGTGTTTGGCGGACTCAACTTGTGTGTGTTTGTAGTTTAATGTTAGACGAACAAAATGACGTATGTGTCAAATGAATACGCTGCGTACTTTTCGCTGGCGCTCATCTCTTAGGTAAACCGGAAACTACTTATGCATACACCTGCTATTATAGAAATTATGAACATTTATATCTGCAAAACCAACTTTCGTTTTCGCTTAATTAATTCACAATGTGTAAAAAATAGAAGATACAAATTTGTTTGATTTCGACAGCACAATCTTAATTCTGTTCTGATTTTAATGAAATTAATACCTCCGGAAGCTAATATTGTGAAAAATCGGATGAATAAATTGAAATTATGAAAGCTTTCTATGTCTTCGAACATCTGGAGTTCTTTTCAATGAACATAGTCAATATAACCTCTCAGTTAACTAAGTATTACGTAAGACTTTAGTTGAGTATCCATATACAGTGTGTGTGATATTATTTGTGTTGTGCAGTGATTTATTTAACGTTTAAAATGATATTCATCTGAATTTAACTACGAATAATTAAGTGAAGTTTGAAAGCAATTAATACTAATTTAATTCTCTGTTTCGGTTATCCTATCGTTTTGAGAGATGCGTTTTAATTAGATTAGATTTGGTTGATAAATCTGTGGTTCAGTTGTAGGATTCTTTCACCAGCTGAGATGTGATAACTTTGGAAATGAACTATATATTAAATTCTGCAGAAAACAGCGTTACGATATATGAAGTGACTCCAGTATGTGATGTGTGTGAATAGATTATTTGCATTTGCGTTATTACACGACGTTTAGGTTGAGTTGCGACCGCCCTTCGTTGTGTTCGTCGTTTTTATTTCAGGAATTGCGATTCCAGACTACAGGTGTGGGCCATACTAAGGTAAAGGTAAGACATGGTCTTTTGCCACCCTGTAGACTTCGAAGTGAGTAAAGATGCAGTATGAGTCACACATGAATTGTTATGCGTATGAACGTATGAAGTTATTCGCAAGTATGGATTTTCGTTTTCTTTCTTAGACTATCGCTAATCTAAACCAGCTGGTACTTCAGAGTATGAACCGACGATCTAATTAAAAAGATTGGAGGTATCGCCTTATCGGTATTTCCTTCCTCGTACTAATTTACTGTCTTTTAGCAGCAATCACAAGGATCTGGAATCCTCTTTCCCAGATATTCTTAAATCTGGAAGACATTTCTGCACCGCTCGTCTGGGGTGTAGAAAATGTTTGGAGCTAGAGTTTAGTTAGATGCGTTGCGTGGGTACTCTAGGCTCCTGGCGACCCTATTTATATTTCTGGATGGTTTGGGTGCGTGTTACAGTTTGACTTCACCAATCTAGGATCTGTGACATCTGCAGTTTTGACTTCACCCAGCCAGGAATGTTGTTTGGTGCGTCTGCAAAACCTTGCATAAATCAATAAATTCTATACAAACATTAATGGATCATGAGATAACCAATTTACCTAGTAAATTTTCCGGACTTCACCTTCATGTTCTATTAACGTGGTCAACTATTGTACAAGTAATTCTACTATTAGTTTTGTTTTTAATAATAGCCATTATTTTATGCTATACATATCTCCGCTTAAAAAGTCGCAAGCCTAATAAGATCGCCCAATTACTTATTCCAGAGAAAATGCCTGTACTAGAGGCTGTGATCATGTTTGTTATACACGCCATATTCGCCCTGTATAACACCCAAAATGAACGATTTTCTGGTTATACCGCCGCCATGAACTTCTACAATCTCAAATGCACATTTTATTTATTTATTGAACACAACAGGTTAGGCATCTAATTCAGGTGTTCATTATACATATGGTATATTCTACAACATATATATATTTGGAGCATTAAGGTAACATATTTTGTAAAAATAACTCATTACTTTATATAACAATGAAATTCATTCATATCTACATTAAATATATCTAACTCGACACATGCTTTAAGAATACAATTATATAATGAGCACATTCTCCTAATACATTGGTAATTTGTGGTGGAAGATGGAAGACTGCATTACGAGATCGAGTACTCTTGCGGGTCGTGCAATCTTATTTCTGATAATAATTTTTCTGAGCGAGTTTTACTATGTACTAGTGTGTGTGGAAAAGATAATAGAAAATTAACTTCTATTTTCCAGAGATTGGAATGTGTACTTATTTATTAGGTCCAAGTACTTTTCAAACTTAGGATAGATTCCTGTTTCTTTGTTAAAAAGCGAACAAACTTAGATTGTATAATTTCAACTTACCGAGTGTTCTTCTTTGTATTAGGATGCCATACTACTGCAACATATTCTAACTTCAACCGAACATACGCAATATATAAAGTTTTTAAGACATCAATATTTGAGAAATCGCTTCCTTGTCTCATTACAAACCTGAGGTTCCTGTATGCTTCACTAATAATACGCTTGATGTATCAAATGAGAGGTTGGACTTTATGGTCACACCAAGATCGGTAATAGAATCTACTCGAACCAGTGGTAATTCATTAATACTGTATTCGAATTTCAAATAGTTCTGTTTTCTCGTATAAGAACTCAGTACAAAACCCCGTTTGGGGTAAAAGGAAGAGTGACGCAAGAATTCTACTCACAAAAGAAGTTATATCTATTTTGCGAGTGGCGTTCTTTGGGTCACTATGGCGGAAAGATACTGTCTCTTAATTTTATTACAAAGGCAATACTTTCGCCATAGTAACACAAAGAACGTCACTCGCAAAATAGATATCACTTCTTTTGTGAGTAGAATTCTTGCGTCACTCTTCCTTTTACCCCAAACGGGGTTTTGTACTGATATCACTTATTTTGTAAGGCTGCCTATGAAAAAAAAGACTGTAATACGAGCCATTTATGCCGATGCTCCTCTCTCCTGCACACGCGCTATAACGTGTAGGAGACACGTGCACTATAAATACAACGGAGAAACCACATCTGCGAGGTTGCTTTGGTGGCCTAGTGGTTAAGGCGTCGAGTTGGTAAATAAAAAAGCCCTGGTTCGAGTCCCGGCGAGGTTAACACTAGATTTTTCTTTTAGAATATATTTTCATGTGTTTATATGTTTATATTCATTATTAATAATTGCTTTCCTGCATTTTAGTACATTATCTTAAGTTAGTGACCATGGCGAAGTGGAGGTTAGGTAAGGTTAGGTTCGGTCATGTAAATTTTCAAAATTTATTTTTATGATTAATATTTTTTTCTTGCATTATCCGTACATCTTCTTAAATTACTGACCATGGGAACGTGGAGGTTAGGTAAAGTTAGGTACGGTCATGTATCTTTACATTTTTTCTCCTTTACGTCATGCCCAAATGAGTGGAGCAGCGGCGGAGAGTGTTCTCCGTTCGGGCTCGTATTTAAAAAGTGGCACGTGTCACTTTGGCGGAAGGATACAAGATCGATTTTACTCCATATCTCGAAAACCGTAACTCCTATCAGAAATCTAAGCTTTGACCTCTAAAATCCCCCGGTACCACCCATTTGGGGCTAAAACAAAAAGACACACAGAATGACGGACATACCTTTCTATCATTTGTGAACATTTTGTGATTCGGTTAAAAAAGTCGTAACTTTTGAACCTCTCCATCGATTTTAACGTATGATACACCGTTTGAAACGTATTGAAGCGTAGAATAAAATCCAGTAAGTTTTGGCCGCCTATATGGTCTGGGGTCAGTGCTATCCTAAAAAATGTGAAATTTTGATATTTTTTTCAAAGCACCCTAGGGGGTCCCAAGGAGATCCTACCGACCCATTTTTTTTTCCTGTGTCTTAGTATTGGAAAGAGCTTTCAAATGTAAGTTCAAGCATCAAAATCGGACTTACACTTCGGTAGATCCGAAACTAACTGTATACTATCTGAGTGCCGCTATAACAGTGTCCTTTGCCAGCGTCACTCGAAGAACTGCCGTTCTTCATGATTACACTACATTTTAAAATATTTAATAGCATGTTTGTTTTGCATCCGTTGTAGACGGCATTGATGTCGTTTTGTAAGAAGAAAGCGTCTAATTCAAGGAAATGCTACGACAGATTTTTAAATTATCTGCGAACAATAGCTTGTTGGAGGATGTTATTACACCGGGCGTCATTTGCAAATAACAAGAACAAAATAAGTCCAAGATTGGATCCCGCGGCACCTCAGAATTTACAAGAAATTCATCGGTTATAATATTTTTATAACGAACACGGTGTTTACGGTGGTACAAATAAGACGCTATCAACTGACGAATGTTCGATGAGGAGTTGAAAGACACAAATTTGCTGAGAAGGATCTCGTGATTAATAACATCAAAGGACTGTGTAAATTACGTCTACTTGACCTTTATTATCTATTTGTGTAGCCAAAAATGTGTGAATTCAACTA
>JAGDQP010014646.1:0-28249 GCA_022664845.1 Lepisma saccharinum | reverse complement strand
TAAATCAAAACAACCTTTATATACTGAATTAGGAGACGTGGGTAATATATAGACAATACACACACATATATACAAGTAACATTATTTACAAAAAGTTTGGCTAAAATACAGTCTACGTGTGGGATATCAGGAGAAAAAACAATCTGAACTCGATTTTTTAATTTTACCATTGAAAAGAGGCAAACGACAATTGGTGTTATTCACTTGCTTACTGAAATGGCATCATCATACCATTTTAAGAGAACGTTTATTTTATTCATATCCAAGGTGTCGGTGACAAGGAAAGCATTATTTGTATCGTTTAAGAAAATAAACCTCAGGCGATACGCAAATGGCGTTCGGTATGTTAGCTATGCAACAACACAGAAACTTGTTAAATATGGGTCTTTACATACGGGTTGGCGACCGAGGGAATCACAGCTTGACTTCCTCGTTTACATCATACTCCTAGCGAAAGCGGGAGAATGGCCTAAACGGAGGGAAAACAAAACGCAGAGTTAGCGGTATTTGATAAATGAAAGAAAGGAAAGCTTAAGAGAGGATTGGAGTATTCGGGGGGACAAAATTGGGGAACCGAGACCGCACAGTGAAAACATTAAGTTTTTGCTCCATAAGAGCAAGCAGCCATACGGACTCGAATTCGCGTGTCTCCACTGGAGATGGATGGAAAACAATCGAGAACCTATCTATACTTTATTCTTTAAAGGATTACATATTTGCCAAGGTTCACTCAGTTTCATGTTCAGTATTTCAGGTAGCACGTAGGATTAGATAAATAGCAGAATGTTATTTAGACAAATTTGTGGAACGTCGCCAATATTTTGAAAATAGAAAATTGTTACATTTCATTTATTGTGTCCTTATGCAAACCCAAAAATTAGTATATAAGCAATGAGAAGCAGTTTAAAATAGTCGCGTGTCCACTGCCCAGATCGGCACTGAAACCGCAGCACAAAGCCCTGAAATCGACAGCTCTACCGCCGACCATGGACAGGAGTAGACACGTTTCGGCCCCCGAAATGAGCACTATAACACTACTAACAACAAATTACATCTTTAATTGAATAGAATTTACTACTAACAGTAGCCTTAAATTACTGTAGTTTAATTTTTACATTTGTGAAAAAGAAACAGTTTTAGATTCACAAAAAATAATATTTTGCCATAAATGTTTATGGCTATTAATAAAACATCATTCAACATCTTTTATCATATTATTATTTTAGAAGATGTGCAGTACAAGTATATGCACTTGAATCTTCCGAATTATAACTTTATCCATTGTGAAAATTTACACATGATCCATATAACCATTATATCCATTTACACATAACTACTATGTTAAACCCTTAAGATCAAAACCGGTTACTCCTGTGATATGAGACGTAGCATTTCATCTTCAAGATTCTGGGTTAGAGTCCCGGCTCTGGTATATATGCTTGTAAATTTTAGAAACTTACAAGTAATACAATCAAGACGGGCTAAAATGACTTTAAAATACAAAGTTTACGTTTACTAACTTTTTAGAAATTGGAGATTCAACCAAACGTTAAGTTACTTGTTTTGAATTTTACTAATTTTTTACTTTAAGTCTACAGTTGACAATATCACTGTCTACTTACACTCAATCATAACTTTATTTTCACCAAAGGAAATATTTATATAAAGTTCAAATACATAAATGTCATTCTTACACATCCATAATCACACTTACACTCCTCAGTGTTTTAAGTTTAGTAACAAACATTGCCATAAAGTGCTCTTGCATTGAGTATGAAAACTAAGAGAAACTAAGATACGTGGCCGTCAGTTATGGTACGCAAACACACACCCCACCCCAAATACAAGTTGTATCGATACCTTTAAAATCCTTATATTTAATACATGGGTTTAGTACGGCATTGCTCTGCTTCTTTTTGCTCCGCTTCAATTTACTTTAGGTGTACGGGTACTCTATAAGCCAATAAGATTATTCTAAGATACCGACTAGAATTTTCATGTTTTTGTGGTACTCATTATATCCGATATAATTTTCTGGGTTAATAGAAATGTATTATTCTAAATGTTTAACAGGTTTTCTACAGGTACGCGTATTTTTAAGTGTCACATACAAAACATTTTTTTATACATAAGTTTGCAACTCTGAACACAATGAGGTACTTTTTTTACCCTTATCCTGGTTTATAGAAACCGCTTCTTTCTCAAGAAAATGAATTTACAGATATAAATTCTTCGCACACGTTTCTGAGATCCTTTCGGCAAAAGAGGTTTTACTACCGTTTACGACGAATGCATTAAATGTTTTTCAGATTTCGTGTGCTACTTTGATACCAAGAGAATACCGGTGACATCAAATACCGTTGAATTCCACTGAATCTTGATTTAACTGTTATTATTTCCACATATACTGTGTTACTATTTCCACTTGATTTTAGAGATCGAATCTAACTTATATCAACCTGAAAAGTAAACAGACTTATAATAAGGTGTACACAATGCACATGCATTTGTAACAATTTCCTAATAACATAAAATAATTCCCTAACAAACGTTTAATTCAGTGAAGACATTGTGTATTTACGTTTTTTAATTTAAGAATGAATTACATGAGTAAAATGTGAACGTAACTTTGGGAAACTATAAAATGTATTTTTACAAACTGTTAATTGTTCTAATCGATAGTTGCGTCACTATAAGATAAAACGGCATATTGAACTGATTTCGAACCATATCAACAATTTGCTTTGTGGCAGTTTGTTGAGATTTACTGGCTTATGCTTTGTCAGTTTAAATTCAAGAGTGTTCAATAAATAATTCTCTAAAGGATTTAAATTTGGACTTTGGGATGGCCATAGCAACATAGAATCACCGTTCGTTTCAAACCACCCCTAACTTTTGAATTTCGGTAAAGGAAGTTATCTTGCTTAGACTGTCGAAGAAGCATTTGTGCTGAGTGTACAAGGTTCTCTTCACTGTTAGTAAATATTCCCAAGTGTAAATTTTTCTGCTTATTCATTAGATTATGTCAGCACCTTGGGCTGGCATACCTATTTAGACTGTAACATATTTTTTTTCCTTGTTTCGTTGCGACCATTAAACATTCAGTAGCAGTTCTCACAACGGAACAATACGTCCAGAAACGAGTTCATACTTCATCTCATAACTGAAAAGGCCTCTACATCGTTTCACGTCGCAGTTCATGCCTAGACGACATCATATTTTCCTGTTACAAATACACCAGCGAAAAGAGTTTTTCCATCGCTACGTAGAACGTAAACTTCTCTAAAGCGACGGGAAATAGTCAGGAAAAACATTGCCTTTTATCTTATGTATGCTAATGTCTTATTAATTCATAGCAGCAAAACTTCCCTGCTCTTTGGTAGATTCTTTGCATATCTTGACTCATGGGTGAAGTACTCCTGAAACGACCAGATCTTTCATTTCTCTTCACTAGATATAACTCTTCATATGTGGAGATTATGTTGTTAACAGTGGCGGCGATGAAGTTCATGGTGGGGTGGATTCCATTCTTGAAATCACCCTGTGAATTTTCCTTTAGCATTTAAATATTTTGAAAGAATATTAACCATGATCATTTTATTTCTTTTCTTCCTTATCGTATAGCGAAAGAATTGCTGTAATAGCTAGTTACTAATTGAAATCGTAATGGCATTACATTTTTTTTATTTCTGTGCAAAAAGTGTATTATTTGTCATTGAAAGAGGGCAGAGAGAAGAGACTGCGAAAAGAAGGTAAGTACACACACTATGACAAATAATCTTCTGTAATCTCTGCTGTGGACTAAATTAAAATGTACAGCACTGTTACTAGATAGATCAATTTAAAACCTTTTTTAGGATACCACTTTGCTCCAGTTACGTAGAAAGTGTATTTTTATTAGAACAAGGTTCTTTCTTCTACAAGGAAAATAATCACTAAGTTAGGTACATGGGAAACATAAGAGGTACAAAGGAATTTCACAGAAAAACGGTTTGGACTACAAAAGGGGTCCATATTGTATTCAAGCTATCGAAATACTTATCTCCCTTGTTCTTTCCTTTCAAGTCATTGGATAAACAATTGTTGATAATTTCTAACTATTGATACAAACAATAATTAACTAAAGAGATTGTCTCTATGGCAATAATTAAGATAATTAATAGGACAGAGCATATAATTAAATCAATTAGAAGCATCTCACTGCAGAGCACGTACAATTTTGAATGTCAAAAGTGATCAAGACATCTAATCAAAAGAAACAGATAGAGAAAAGGAAGAAGAAAGAGAATTACCTTGTGAAAGGGCAAATTAGTATATGAATAAAAGCAAGAAGTCGCAAAAAATCTGAAGAACGATAGAAACAAAGAGGGAGAAAATTGGGGGCTATTGTAGCCTTTTAAGAAGTAAAATACATCCTGAAAAAGTAAGTAGAAATATGCCCTTAATTTTAAGGATCCATCACACCTATATAGTATGAATCTCTCATTGTAGATAGCAATGCATTATGATTGTTACCATGAACAAAATTAGCATATCAATGGGAAATGTAACTGACAGTAGAACTACAAAACTGTTCGTGTATAAAAATACTTCTCTAATACCTAAAGATAATAGATAAAAGTTTTATGTTCGCTGCGGACTATTCAAATGACTGACATCCATTGTTAGAAGAAGATACAAAGTTCAAACGTTAATAGAGGTCTTAGTTTTGATCGTGGAAATACTGAATTTTCGACATGGAAATATGTGTATAATAGCTAGAAAGACGTGCTGACGATTTTTTTATGCTCGCAACTATATATTGAGGTTATCTATCACGGTAAAGTGAAAAAGAATGATAAAAATTTGGGGGAAAGCAGAATAGAACGAAATGTAGCTTCAGTGCCTCAAGAAAGAAAGATATGATTAAACAAAACAATAGATTGACCCTAGCAAGGGCCTGATCACAAATTACTACTAAGCATAGTACAGTATCCAATGTTTTTGTTTTGGTAATAGTGGTGAAATGATTCTTCTGGGATCATAGGAGATTGATCACACAATGCTGGTCAAATATAAACTTTGATGATTTGTCCTTAGTTGCTCCTTAGGACAAGTTAAAACAACTGTTTCAGAGAAACATTTACTTCTATACTTAAAACGAAACTTTCATATTTTTCTTCCAAACTAAGGATTTTTCGTTACTTCTGTCGAAATGAATCATTACTGCGTATCGGGTACCTTCGGAACTGGTGTACCTGGGTACAAAATGTTTGGTAGAACCTCTGTTCTGTAGTTAATGAAACTGAAGCAATCGATTAGCATGTGAAAAACGGACGTAAGTGGAAATATTGAACTTTGTTTGTCCATTTTCGGTTTAATCCAAAATGGACCAAACTTTCAGTTCTTTCACTATTTACAGTTGTTGTTTTCATTTGCTTGAATTCTTAAGTTATGCCCATATTTGTCTGCACATATAATCTTGTAAATAGCACATCTTGTAAACAGCATTCCCGTCGTTTAGAAGGCATAAATAAAGCAATGTGTCAAGTAGTGGCAACAAGCTAAAAAAAAAACTGAGTTACCATTGCAAATTGGATTATGAGGCAAATTCCGGGAATGGCACCTTCAATTTAAGGTCTGACTGGCTCACTCCAGCACCCTTTCCCTACCCTATCCCGGCCTGAACCTACCTAAATGGCCATAAATAATGTCATATTTAAATTAGCCTGGAAGAGAACAAACTAGGTTTACTTTCTTTTATTATGAGTTGCTTTTGGTACGAACTTGATTTTTAATGCAATCGAGCGTTCCAATATCGTAATTAGATATCACTATGTGCGACAGGAAAGTTCCCCCAACTGAAGATTTTAAGCCATTTACACCTGGCAAGAAAATTATATTATACTTTCGACTTTTCATGCTCAACGTGGTTCCTTTCCTTCCTGGGTGTTATTTGAGTGACAACATTAGCTCTCCACCGCACTTCCGAGCTTAAACAGGAACAGTGTACGCAGTAGGAGATACAACTCTTAAAATTAACCCGATATCTAATTGATGTGTTTCACTACGAGGTAACGTCCCTTCAAAAGAATCCAAATTTTCCCATTTAACCACTTTTCCCTTCGTTAGTGAACATATTTTTCCTCAAAAGGATCACTTAATTTTCTTGTCTTCGTCCACTGTTCGCACCAAATACTTCAAATAAAAATTTCGTTAAAGAGATACACAATTTCCTTAAATTTTCTTTGAAAATTATGATCTTTAAACTTGTCTATAATTCGAGACCACGAGAATTTTTCCCGCGTATTTTACATCCGTGTAATAAATGTAACTCATGTGTCGATAATCATTTTTAATTGTGTTTGTTTGAGATAAAAAACAATGTCATAAAAAGATTATTGTTTACAGTACAAACTTTAAAGTAAATTTTCTATTTCTACTAACATCAGTATTTTTTTAATATTTTTTTCCAACTGTCTAAAGGACATTTAAATATAGTTAAAACAATTTTTCTTAAAGAAGGTCTTTTTACAAAGATATTTCTTATCGCATGATTTTAACTCTGATATTTTCCAAAACTAATAAATGTTTCTTCCTGAATTTTAAAGTCTCACCATAAATACGTTCAACATATTCTTACTGAAGTTTTGCTCGGAAGTTCAATAATGCCGTTATCATGTTTTCAATATGCGATCTTGTTCTCAAGAGTGGCAAAGCCGCTTGACACAATAAAGCAAATGAGCACTCCCATGTAGTGATGCGTCAATCCACACAAATTACTGTAATTTATCTCAAAGTTAAACACTCAAATTGTGTTACAGCTTCTTACAAAACTTTCATTAAAATAGAGTAAAGAAAGAAGATAAAAACTTGATTTAAACTCCGATCATTCTGATTCCTCCACCAACGTAAATTTCAATATCAATCAACTTTTGGCGAGATCACCGCGGTCCAAGGCAGCGGTCACTCGGTTTGCCTGTCATATTAACTAAAGTTTCCCAGGCTCTTGCTCAGTCCCACTAGGATAATTGTCCCCAAACATGTTACCACCGAAGGGCATGATCCTTTTGCTTGTGAAATGCTAAGATCACAGATTACTCTGTACTTCAATACTGTATTTTATAGGAAATAAATAAATGAAAGTAAGAAGCAAAGAATAATTACCTATTGATCTTCTATTTTTTACTTTTAAGATAATTGTTAGGAGTTGTATAATACTATACTTCGAGTGTTGAATTTCATGAAAAGCTTATGATAACATTACCTACTTCTATGATATTTTAATATGTTTTTTATTTGTTATAATTGAAAAAATAACGTAGATTCATTTGATATTTTTCTATATGTCCAGACCATTATTAATACTATTCTATTATTTAAATTGATTGCGCAATATTTCCTTAGGAGTTACAAGAGCAATAAATTGAAAGTCAGTCACCCTGTTCTTAACTGAGGAGCTTGCCAGAAAAAAAGGTAATATAACCCACATTACAAAATTGTTTAGAAAAAAGGACTGCAATTTACAGGTACATAGTAAATACAGTATTGTTGCATCAAAATTGTTGAAGGTACTTAGGGTGACACTTTAGCATATAAATTTTTGCTCTTTATATTAATTTGGATGTCAAAAATACACAAAAACATTAAGAAAATTTGGATATAATTAAATTGAGGCCTTGTATCCATACTTAATTAAGACAGGCGTATCCATACAAAGCTATTACGCTTAACTTTATTGTAAAAACGCACGGATAGCGTTACAGTTTTAATGTTCTAACAACATCTTCCTCAGACGACACACTTATCAACACTAACAATTTATAAAATCCAACAGAAGACCAAGAGATCCTTTTTGCGTCTTCCGCCAATCACGTCTTAGAATTCATTTACTTTCCGAAACTAAACAAATTTTAACCAATCGCTCGCAAGCCACACCCTTAGTCAACTAAAATGTTATAACAAACTTGTAATAGCGAACTAAGAAAAATGAATCGAGGTGCAAAAATATTTTAGATAAAAAAATGTATAAAAAATGAATAATTAAATAATCAATATAAAATAAATAAATAAAGATAAATATATAAAAAATAAAAAGGAGAATATTAATAAAAAGCAAAGAGAACTACAGAATAGTCCTTATTTGTTAGAATACTTTCTCCGCTCTTATCTTCCAAATATGTCTTCCCATTCCTCATTTATGCTCAAGCCACTATTCCAGTTCATCGCTTCTTCTCCCGTTTCCCTAATTCTCCTCGCTTCTTTCCACTTCCTAACCAACATTCTAGTATCTCCGCTCCTTCCCAGTCTATATCATGCGCTTCTTCCTGTTACATGTTTGTAAATAGCATTTCTGTCCCTTTTTAGTCAGAAAAGTACACTGCAAAAATTGTACCTTTGAATAGTGGGTAAAAAATGCTGATTTTCTACCCACAATTTTGAAAGCCAGTGGCGAACCCAGGAGGTTTAGAGGGGCGGTTCTTTACCTCCCAGTTCTCGGGAGGCAACATATTAATAAAAACACGATGGTAAAATATGAATCCCTGTGCCCGTCACTGTCTCTGAAAAATAGGCGGTATAATGTACCCACAATTTTTTAGTATCAGTGACGGGAACAGGGTTAATATTTTACCATCGTTTTTCCCTATTAATCTGTTCCCTCCCAAGAACTGGGAGGAAAAGAACCGTCCCTCTAAACCCAACCCAGCCACAGCCTCTCAAAAATTGTGGGTACAAATTTGACATTTTTTACCCACTATTCAAAGGTACAGTTTTTGCAGTGTAGGGATTCAAAAAGATGATATGTTCAGCCGTCTGTTGGATATTTCCAGGATTTCTAAGTGTTGGGCAAAAATTTGATGGCAATCAACTGAAATTTTATCACCGAGTTACCACTATCGCATTCCTAAGCATATTTAAACTATATTTCGATTAGCTTACCCACGTACACGTGTAAAGTTCTTCAGCACTGGCAACAGAGCTCCTTTTACATGGAACAACTGCCCTTACACTGTAAAAATGCACTTTTTGTACATCTATCGCACGTCTAAAATAGTTACGATACTAAGCTAAACGATGGATGTAGCTAGCTTCGTTCACTAGACGGATCCAACTGAACTGCATCTGTTTTCTCATTCAACTTCGTAGTTTCAATTTTTTGCAATGTATAGGCTACCCTCACATTCATATATATATATATATATATATACTGGCCTGACCAATAGCTTCACGCCGCCTTTAAGGAGGTTTTGACTTATTGCATATCTACATTAGAAAATAATAGTAATTATATTTTCTATTTTACTTTTTAATGTATTTTTGAAGGCAGTTTATTTATTTGCAGAAGTTTGTTTAGGTTTTACTATATTGCATTAAGTAGAAAAAATATTTATCTTTAATCTAAAACAACTTAATGCATTGTATATTGGACACTTAATATGGATCAAATGCATTTAAAAAACCCAAAAGATAGATTCCAAAAGCTATATAAAATTGCTAAGCAAAGTCAATCACTAACTAATTTAAAATACGGTAGCAACAATTTCATTTAATTGCCATCTCTCTCTCTCTCTCTGTCTTTCCCTCCTCCCCTCTCTCTGCCTCATCCCAATTCAATTCTGAGTTCGTAGTAACTTTTTGACATTGTTACATATAATCAGGACATTTCCTTTCGGTGATGCAAAAAATGAGTTTTAATAAATTGAAAAAGTTTACTGGCAAATACCAAAATTATTTTTTGTCTAGAACATTGTGTGTGTGTATATATATATGTGTGTAAGTTTAAATCATTGTGTGTATATTAAAATTGATTATTGCTGTTACAAAAGAAACCAATTTCCCCAAACTATAATCTCCAAGGAGCAAGACAAAACTTTTTAATTTGGTGTTAATTTAACAAGATAAAAACGCAACATCCAGCTTTCGATGTTTATTACAGTTTCGATTAGAAAGCTGGTGTAGGAATAAATCATTCTTGGTAGTTTACTTTGATGTGGTCTTTTTAACAATATATATAATAACTAGCTTACCTTACTCGTCGTTTCGGGATTAAAATGTTTCAAAAACATTTATAAAGTTATTGGTTATAAATGAAAAGCAAGTATTTAAAGTAGTAAATATATTTACGTGAATATTGTTTAATTAAATTTTGCTCTAACAACATGCAGCCGAGTTCTGCGTCACAAAATGTCAACACTGTTAGAAGCATGTTATGCAGAATGGCGAAATCGGCGATTTCGAGGCCCCGTAAGCAAAAATGTGTTAAAGATATGATTATGAGCTTGCGAAGTTAAGGAGATTCGGCAAATATGTGCAGGTGGGCAAAATTTCATACTCGTAGCTTGAAGCATTTTCCCCTGAAGCAAGCTTGAAGTTGTGGACCCCTGAAATTTCGTATTTTAGGCTCATTCATTTACTCACTCACTCATTCTATTGTCTAGGGCGTTAGGAATAAGCTAGAAACATGAAATTTGGCATGACGGTGGAGCATGACATGTGGGTAAAGGGAAAATTCCGACATTTAAAAAAGTCGCCATCTTGGATTCAAAATGTCCGCCAAATGTAAAATTTCAAAGAATACACAGCCTAAACAGCTGGAGCCAGAAAAACGGTTTGGTACGAAGGTTCATCGTCACTAGTAGGGTGAGAAAATATGACAAAATGTTAAAAAAAAATGGCTATCTTGATCCAAGATGGCCGCAAAAATGATTTTTTTATAGAATACACAGCCTAAACGGCTGGAACTAGAATAACTAAATTTGGTATGGCGGCTACGAAATATTACAAACTATCTCCAAAGACGGCAACTTGGATCCAAAATGGCGAACCCCAAAAATTCATTTTCCACACTCTTTGAGCTAGAGATATGACATTTGGCATAAAGGTGTATTATCAAGAATAGTTTAGGAAAATATTACAACGTTCTAAATAAGTCGTCATCTTGGAATCAAAATGACCGCCCGAAAACCGTTTCCTACACCGTTCGAGCTAGAGAAATGAAATTTTGTATAAAAGTGTACCATCACTAGTTGGTCACGACAATATAAGAAAACGATAAAAAAATAGCCATCTTTAATCCAAAATGGCCGCCCCAAAACAATTTTCCAACCCACTGAAGCTAGAGGAACGAAATTTGGTATGTAGGCATACCATCACAAGTAGGTTACAATAAATGGGGCAAACCTTCCCTATGGGGGCGCAGCCCCCCGGGGGTATGGGGGCAGATCTATATCATGAGTGCGCGGATAGTGGAGAGTCTGTTTGCGATAAAGGAGCGCAGCCAGTCGCGGGGGACTGGTGGCAGAGCCCCCGGCAAAGAGAAGTGAATATATTATGCATGTAAAAAAGCTGTGAAATTAGAGCAAAAACACCAGAGATGCAAAAAATTCAGCCAAGTTCGTCATCCTAGAAAAGTGGTGAAATGGAGGATGGATGAGCCAAGTCTCTTGGTGCCAGCATGTAAGAGGAACTCTGGAAGTTGGAGTGAGGTGGCAAGGTTGATGATCTTCAAGCCATAAGGCTGGTGGAGGACCTAAAATCCACCACCACCAATCCTAACGCTCGAACATCATGATAGTCTGGCAGCCAAGGCACTGAACCTTGCATAGTGGTCTGCGCGATGTTTCTTTTTTCGCATTTTATTATTCAAGGGACCATTTTAAGTGAGAATTCGACGGGTGCCACCTCATCACCCTTGGACAGTCCAAAATGATGGCCAAAGGCTAAGCGTAGTAATAGTTTTGAATGCATGTTTCTCATAAACTACTGGCCAAATCTTTATCGTTCAAACACTAAATTATTTAAATAACACGATAAAATATGACATCACTCACACTTAAAATTGGTAACCAGAAAAATAATGGATTTTATTTAATAAGGTTTAAAATAACCATTTAAAACTCATTTTTCGAACAACTTTTCAATCACAGATTGCAAAGTTGCATACAAACGGCTAGAATAATCGTAAAACGTGTAGAATAGTTTTTCAAACATCGTTATATTTGCTTTAATTTGGCGTATTGCTTATTTGGTTACATTGAAAGATAGCTAAGTTATTTACAGTAAATATGATACAGTGAAATTATATTGGCGGCTTTGGAAATTGACTAGTCCCCTTAATATTAGGGGCTCCAGACATAGCCTTCTCGCGACTTAATAACATAAGATTTTGACTTCTACCCCCATCCCTAACTCTAATTAACTGGAATAATTGTAGAGAGTGGTGCAGGGACAGGCTGAACCGTCTATCCTTCCTATCTAACACAATTGCTCACGCAGGAAGATCAGTAGATTTATCAACCTTCTTCTCAATTCTAGGTGCCGTAAATTTTATCACAACAGTAATTAATCTACGAGTACCCGGTATAACAATCGAACGAGTACTATTATTTGTGTGATCTGTTATAATTACAGCTATCCTTTTACTACACTGAGTAAGCAAAACTCATGGGATAGTCACCTAATTTCTGGTCGGGCCCTCTCTGGCCCTGTGGAGCGCAACGATACGGCGTGGAAGTGAGTCTGCAAGTCCCTGGTACACTTCCGAAGGCAGTTGACATCACACAGTCTGCAGAGTGGAAACCAATTGCTGCTTGTTCGTGGTTGGAGGATCCAGTGCACGAAGCCTGAGTTCAACGTCATCCCAGATATGCTCAATGCAGGTCATATCAGGGTTCCGCGGTGGCCAGCTTAGTCGTTGGACCTCCCCTGCATACTCTTCAAACTATTCTCGGACGACATTGGAGCGATGTGGCGGCGCATTGTTATCTTGAAAGACCACAAGATCGTCAGAATGTTGAAAACCCAAAATCTGGTATAGATGGTCTCCGAGCAGCTGACGATATAGCGAACCATTAAACGTGTCTTCCAGAACAACCATACGGACATACCGTACCATTACAACCATACCAGAAAAACGCGCTCCAGATCATGACTGATACCCCACCGCCCTGGACCACATCCTCTTGGCATGCGGGATGCATCGCTTCATGAGATATGCGCCACACACGGTGCCTCCCATCGGCATGGTACAGTTGATACCGTGGTTCGTCGGACCAGCTGATGTTCCTCCACTGTTGCAGTGTCCATGCGAGGCGATTGGTGGCAAATGCAAGCCGGAATGTCCGATGACGCGGGGTTAGAACTGGTACCCGTTTAAGGCGACGGCTTTCATAGCCAGGCGAACGGAAGGTGCGCCAGATTGCCCACTGGAAGATATTTCTAGCGCGGCCAGTGTTGAATTGGTCCGTGATTTCTCCCTCTGTTGGCCATTCGTCCCAAGTGTCGCCTGTCTCAGTCATTGAGGTTGGCTGGACGGGCAGTATGGTGTCTGTTGTGGACTGTGACGCCTTCATCCAACCATTCTCGGTACAGCCTGGACACGGTTGAACGTATGAACCGAATTCCTGCACCACCGACGAAATCGAAAATTCCATGCGTCGGCCACACACCATCATTCACCGTTCGAATGGTGTCAACTCATGACGACGTTGCATCTCACATGAATCACTCACACAGTCACATACTTTAAGGTCTCACGCACAACTAGAGCCATCGCCGAGCCCTGCAGAGAGCGTGGAACACACGTGGTGTCCACCCGCGAATCAGTGACCTGCTATCCCATGAGTTTTCCTAATTAGTGTACTATCCTTACCGGTCCTAGCAGGAGCCATTACAATACTCTTAACAGATCGAAACTTAAATACCTCCTTCTTTCACTCAGCCAGAAGTCTGATTCTTTCTCTGATTCTTCTCTTCTGATTTTTTGGATACCCCGAAGTCTGAATCTTAATTCTACCAGGATTTGGAATGATCTCCCACGTTGTTACTCAAAAGCGGTAAAAAGGAAACATTTGGAGCCATACTAATAATCTATGCAATATTAGTGATTGGATTTCTCGTTTTTATTGTATGAGTCCATCACATATTCACTGTAGGGATAGACGTAGACACACGAGCAAATTTCACAGCAGCCACAATAATTGCCGTTCCAACTGGCATTACAGTTTTTAGATGGATTACAACACTTCATGGAACACAAATTAACTATTCTCCCCCATCCCTTTCAGCATTACGATTTATTTTCCTATTCACCATAGGAGGCCTCACATAAGTAATATTAGCTAACTCATCAATAGATCCATAATGCTGTTACCGCCCATACAATTCATTTTATATTATCTTATCTTCAATATATATTGTATTATATGACACCTACTATGTTGTAGCCCACTTCCATTACGTACTTTCAATAGGAGCAGTATTCGCAATCATAGTAGGAATTATCCATTGACTCGCTCTTTTTAGAATAACATCCCTTAACCCTTCCTGACTCAAATTTCAATTCATCACAATATTCCTAGGGGTAAACATCACATTTTTCCCACAGAATTTTCAAGGTCTAAGAGGAATACCTCGACAATATTCTCACTACCCAGACATATACTTAACCTGAAATATGGTTTCAAGAGTGGGCTCCCTTTTATCGCTAATAGCAGTTCTTATATCAGTATTTATTGTATGGGAAGCACTTGCCAGCTCCCGCCCAATTCTGTTTCCCGACCAACAACGAACTTCAGTCGAATGATATCAAAATTTACCTCCAGTAGAGCATAGCTACGCAGAAATTCCTCTTTTAACTATTTAATCTCTAAGATGACAGGTAGGTGCCTTGGACCTAAGCCCTCAAAATAAGACATAACTATGTATTTATTAGAAATGGCTACCTGAAACTAATTAGACATCCAAGACGTCAGATCACCAATCATGCAACAAATGACCTTCTTCTATGATCATACTATAATTATTATTGTAATAATTACAGCACTTGTAGCCTACCTCCTAATCTCTATCATATTCAATAAATATATAAACTGATAACTTATAAATATATCAACAGAAATGCTGAGCCCAAATTAAAAATAAAGTAACTTTTGGAAGTTAAAAATGGGGGGAAAATAAGGATATAGGAAATTGAATCATCTTTATTATCATTATTATTGTTATATTTATGCTTATTGGGTTTAATAAACAAGGATTTCAGTTTAAGCTATGAACTTATATTGTCAATAACTTTGTCATATTTTAATATATACAAATAAAAATAGACCAAATTAAAGCAAATATAACGATCTTTGAAAAGTTATTCTACACGTTTTACGATTATTCTAGCCGTTTGCATGTAACTTTGTAATATGTGATTGATAAGTTGTTTGAAATAATGAAAGTTTTAAATTCAATGTTTTTCTGGTTACTAGTTTTAAGTATGAGTATCAAAAAATGATGTCATAATTTTATCGAGTTATCTTCCACATAATTTAGTGTTTGAACGACAAGGATTGGGTCAGTAGTTTAGGAGATCCATGAATTCAAAATGAAGACTTCGTTTAGCCTTTGGACACCATATGGATGGCCGCCATTTTGGATTGCCCAAGGGTGACGAGGTGGCACCCGTCGGATTCTCACTTAGGATGGTCCAGTGAATAATAAAATGCTTAAATCATTGCGCAGACCACAATGCAAGGTACGCCTAAATTTTGGCCTTCTGCCAGCGGACTACGAACCTTGCCAATTCGCGCCAACTTCCAATGTTCCTCTTACATGCTGGCGACAAGGAAATTGGCTCTTCCATCCTCCATTTCACCACTTTTCTGGGCTTACGAACTTGGCTGAACTTTTTGTACCTCTGGTGTTTTTGCTGGGTTATGATTACAAAAATACGTATGTTGATAGTCCTATAATTACCTGATATTTATGTAGTGAATTAAGTAACTCTCTACTTAAATTTAAACGTTGTGCATTTTATAAAACTTACTTATAAACAATATTAACAGCTCGTTTATTGTTATTTGAAATTGTTAATTTTTTAGCCTTACTCTTGAATATGCAACGTATAACTGGACATGTAAAAAACATTCCTCACTTAGTTCATCCCAATTTCCTTTAGTATTTGTCCTTGCGACTTTATACTCATAGAAAAACTCACTTTCGCGGGAAATTTTCTACGCTTAAACCTAAATAGATAATCGGATCAAATCAGTGTAATAGGTGGTATGAGACCTTACTCGTCCTAGCTACATCCAGTAATATCCATTGCTTCGAGGGCGTTTTTCTGAAGAGCTCTTACATTCAGTCCAGTTTCATAGCAAAGTTTAGAAGGTTTAACATTTCTTAACAACATTATTGGTACACTTACTTTTAGTAGCACTTTATGGCAGGTAAGCTTGGTGGATTTAGTACATTTAAAATTCCACAGGATAGTATCAGCTGTATCTACTGATTTTTATATCATGTGATCTCAAGGCAATTTGTTTAGTAGAACATTATTAACTTCATTTGAGTTGTTATTTTTTGCTGATAGTAATACATGTTCTTTTAACGAGAAAAGAGGTTTGTTTAATAAGTTATTTGCTATTATCTGCATAAGTACGTTCTGTTAAAGCCTTTATATTATTTACTACATTGCATAATTTATCTGATAATTCGACATTTTCTTCCTGTTGGTTAACATTGCCGTTCCCGATTTTAAATAATAAATTTGCAAATCCTTCTCAATCTTCGTTTCCGCCTAAATGCACTCCCAACTTTTTAATTAAAAGATTTTGACTTTCGACCACAAATATGAAGACTTAAGGGAAACTTCAGCTTCATATGCTCTAGATCCTCTTGACACAACTGACAACGTTTGTTGAAAATCTCTGTTTTTAAACTTATTATATCCTGTAGTGTTCTGTCCAATGCCTTCAGTCCACCCTTATGCGACATTGTTGCTTCATCTCATACAATTAATTTACATTGGTACAAAACTTTAGCTTTATTGCTTTGATAAGATAAAATTAATTGTATTGGCGGTATCAACTTTGTTGCTTTGCCTGAAAATGTTGCAGATATAGGTCTTTCACAATGAGTTAAATGTAGGGTTACCAACCATCCGGTTTTAAACCGGATAGTCTGGGTTTTAATTGCCCGGTGTCCGGTTACAAGTTCAAACCGGACGCCTAATGCCCAGTTTTGAGATATGTTTCGTAAAAAAATGACTTTTAAGTTGCAGTTTAAGTGAGGTAGGGGGTCCACCTTAACTCTGTTGATTTTTTTCACTAAGAAAGACAATTTATTCGTGTGAATCGACTGAACCATCAAGTTGAGAAATTATTTGGCCAACGGAAAAATAAATCAGCTTCCTAGAAATGACATATAAAAATATAATAAATGGAAAACTAAAATATTGCCAGTGGGTCATATTGGGAACATGGTGTTTCCAATATGGCCAGCTATAGAAAATAAGAGCGTATGGCAAAAGTGATGTGTAATCATTCTGTATTACTCATATACGCTACATACTGAGAGATATATTAGAAGCATACATAATTTATATGACATTGCAAAACCAAGAAGAGTGTATTAATACAAAATGCCAAAATTTCTGAAAACAAGTGAATATGCAAGAAGAAAAAATATGAATAAATAGGAAGTGTAACACAAACGAAGAAGTTTAGAACGTCACGTCTCACATGAGAGACAAAGAAATGGTCCGTGATCTTTAGCGGTGATTCCAAAACTCACTTCATTAACGTATTTGCGCTACTACACGCAAATATGCCTGTCTGCAACCTTGTCTGCCTGAGCAAGGTAACAAAACCAAGATTCACAAGACTTGGAGCAACTCAGTCTCGGTTCTTCAGGACTATTAGAAGCAGTTGCTGAAATTCTGGTCGTTTTAAACGTGATGATACTTGCTTTATTTTGGTTTTAATCTTGTTATTCTTTGTATTGGAATTGATAGCTTCCTTATTACTTAGCATTATCTTTGTTTTAATTACTAAACATTATGATGATGAGTGTTCAGGACAAACATTCTAAATACCCAATTCTTTCATTTTAAACAGTTATGACTGCATTTTACCCAATATGACGGTGGGCCATATTGCACACTATTGACCTCTACTTTTTCTGGCGCCTACTAGTTACGTAATGCAATACATTGCTTCACACACATATTATGTTCACGTATGCTCACATAGCTACATTATCCATGCACTATACTGATTAGGTTTTCAACAATAGATACTGAAACGAGATATTACTTACTTTGCTAATATAACAGCAAAATATTCTCTTGTTCAATATGCCACTTCAACTGGAGCTGCTGCCCGTCACGCCACTCGCAAACAAATGAGTCGCGCAAGAATGATTTATCTTGTCATAAGGATATAATCTACATTCCAACTCCGGGGCTTCAGGCTGACTGTACTCACTGCTACTATCAGAGAATCAACTCTCTTCATCTGCCGTCCGCCTTGGCGCGTCCTTCGGATGTGACTGCTGTTTTGTTCCGTGCATACGTTTATCGTTGGCATCTCAGGTTTCACGAAAGCCGTTGGTGATAGATATCAAGCACCCTGATAAGGAGAGGGCGTACGTGGGCGACTTCCAAGCTCGAGGTTTGCTCCTGCCTCGCTTTCCCAAGGTCAACTCTCATGGCCCTACTTTTCTGCTCAAGCTGAGAGGCAACTCTTTCAAGTCACCCTCGAAGGTCAACATTTTTGCTTCTTGCTGTGAAATTTGGCTCTTCATTCTCTCCAGCTCATTGAAGCACGTGGTCAGGAACGTCACTTCGCTCTCATGGGACTCAGCGACGAATGTCTCCATTTTGCTTTCGATTTCCTCCACTTGACGTGTTATCTCATCAATCCGATGAGTGGCTTCCTCTTCCAGTTTTTGCATTCTGATTCGCACGGAGAGCTGTTCTTCCCTCACATGACTAACTTCCTTCTTCAGGCATTCTACCTTTTTCTTCACTGTCTCATTCCAGCTTTTGACATATCTCGTCATGCTTTCTATCTCTGTTCCCGGAGCCGAAGAAGACTCCTCGCATTTCTTCCCTATTTCTTCCACTTGGAGTTTTATTTCGGAATGGAACAACGCAATCATCTCCATTTGTTCTCTTGTTTCCTCCAGTTGCAGTTTCATTTCATCTTTTACTACATTCAAATCACTTCTGCAACTCTCCAGTTGTTTCCTGAAGTCTTTCAGTTCTTGCTTAATATCCTGCAGATTTACCGCCAAGTTTGTAAGCGCATGCTCTTAGACGAAGGACAGCTTCATCTTCTCTTTTTTTTCTTCTTTATTTTCCTCCTTAAAGGGTACATGTTCAAAGGAATCAGATACTTTCGTGGTTTCTTTCTCAATATTTGTTCGTATCCGTCTCGCTGGCAACCGCTCCACCGGTTATGGAATCCTTGAGCACATCACCAAGGCTTGATGCACCAACCGACATAATGGCACTCACAAAGTTCTATAATCACAGTACAGATTGGTTCAGAAAGCTCATGTTTCGCATGAAGCTCCACAGATGTCACTGTGAGCCTCATAAGTTTAATGTCACCCCTTATTCCACTGATAAGTTCCTGCTAGTGACACGCTTCGGTATCGCAGCGGGCAAGCTCGGACACCTGGGACTTCTTCTGAAACGAAAGGTTATTGGTCTCTCTTGAGACCAGCTTGAGGTTCCGCTCCCACTAGGGCAAGCAGTCGCCTGTGGGGTGTCGTCTCTTGAAGGTGTAAGAGCGAGGTCTAAGTACCGTGGATTCCGTTCTTGCGTAGAGAAATAGTCGCCCACAGATACTGCCCCTCACAGGTATACAAGGAATGTGCGTGCCATCAGTGCCCTTTCTGGTCCGAGAAATGGTCACCTACAGCGCACTGGGGGAGAGACTACTGTGCCACGAATTCCGAAACTCTTTGAGAGAGAGACGGTCATTCGTAGTAATCCCTCGTTGGGAAAAGGAAGGTTGAAGATCCGACGCAGAACTCCCGAATAGATAAGAAATATTTTTAAGGACAGACTGCTCGATCCCGAGATTCATTCCTAACTAATTAGAGAAACGGTATCTCAAGAGAGAATTCCTCTATCCCTGTAAAAGAAGACGTGCTGAATGAAAGAACAACCAGTCAAGTGTACTTACTCAACTGTATTTACAACGATCTAAATTGAAAGATACATGCTTGGAAGGTCATTACTGCATGTAATGGAACTTTCATCGAAGACCGATTTACAAAGCATAATAAATGATTAAATAAACGTGTCATTGCTTTAGACACTAAGTTCATTAATGAATAATTAATTTTCATTAATTACAAACAAAGATACTCATTTTTGCTTCATAGAAACCAGAAATCCGAGAATCTATTCGGAATAAGGTGAAAGCTCAAGTGCCGCCAATGGAGCTTCCTGGCGTGAATGTCTTTAAGATGGTGTACAAACTAAACTTTGCACTGGATCGGTTGGTGCTATATAAGACACATACAAGTAAACGAGTACCATTGTTATATAGAGTTATACTCGTTTCGTTTTTCTGTAACCTCAATTTTGTATTTGGTTGAGATTTTAGGACCAGGTACCCTTACCGACACTAAAGGTCGTTCCTTAGTTATATCATAGACCTCATAATATGAGACCTATTATAAGGTCTATGGTTATACTTGGAATAGATCCGGACAGAAATCTACTGTGAATTCCCAACAACTTCTGAGCATGGAAGCAGAGTAACTGCAAGTCCACGCATGGAAACATGTTTCTGGAAACTGTTTGTAAAATATTTTCATGTTTTCCAAATGTTTGCAAACATTTGGGAAACATTTGGAAAACATAGAAACATGTTTCAGAAACAATGTTTTCGAAACAAGTTACTAAGACGAGCATATCGCTGTCGGAATTTTGCGTCAAGAACAAAGAGTGTATAAAGATACATGACCGCACCTAACCTTACTTAACCTCCACGTTCGTATGGTCACTAATTTAAGATAATCTTCGAAACGTGCAAGAAAACAATTATTTATTATACACATAAACATATGGAAATATATTTTGAAAGAAAAAGTGTTAACCCTGCCGGGCTCCATCGTTTAACAAGCCGACGCCTTAACCACCAGGCCACCGGAGCACCCTGGCGGAATGTGTTTCTGAAGTTGTATTTACATTTCACGTGTTACATAACAAGCTAGTAGTGACGCATTGTTGACTCAACTTCCATTTAAAATTCCGACAGCGATACACTCTAGTTGCTAAGATGTTTCGCGTCCAGACCTGTTAGTGGAACGAAAGATGTTTCGAGGTGGACGTGGCGGTAGGCTGTGTCATATATCGTGATAGATGCCATGTTGTATGAACGTAGGGAAAGGCGTTGCTGGACTCCAACAATTCTGTGCGAGGTGTCATATTATGACCTTAATCTATTTCCACATACAATTTTACCCTTGAATCAAGCTTGGATCAGCCGTAAATCGTCAAGCCATCAAGCTTGATGTGTCAAGCCGAATAGGTGGAATCAAGCTTGAATCAAGCACGCTAGTTTAAGCAAGTCAAGCCTTCATTCAAGCTTAATGTCAAGCTTAAATCAAGCTTGAAGGTTATGTTTATTCAAGCTTGAATCAAGTAGTATTCAGGCTTAGCGTCAAGCTTGATACAAGGTTGAACTAAGTAGTAATTAAGCATGATTCAAACTTCACGTCAAGCTTAATGCAAACAGTAATTAAAGATTGATTCAAACTTGACATCAACCTTGAATAACGCTTAATTACTGCTAATGTCAAGCTTGACATCAAACTTGATATGTTGAGGTTGATTCATGCGGGTTGTACGTGGAAACAGCGCGATTATAAATACCGCGACTGATAAAACACCGACGCACGAAAACAGCGACGAGTGAAAAAGAACGATGTACAAAAACCGCGACTCCAAAACAGCGATACAAAAATCGCGACGTGTAAAAATAGCGACAGACAGGCAAAAACAGCGACGATAAAATCCGCGACAGTCAAAAATGGGGAGTGAAAATCCCCGACGCACAAAAATGGCGACAGATGAAAATCGCGACACAGAAAAACAGTGACGATAAACACCGTGACAGATAATACAGCGACCCAAAAACCGCCACGTCAAAACCGCGCCTCGCAAATTATTAACCCCGACACACAGAAACAGCGAGCTACGAAAATAGCGGCAGACAAAAACAGCGATGACAAAAGCCGCGACGCACGAAAGTAGCAATAACCATAAAACGCGTCAGCCAAAAACAGCGACAGACAATTAAAACGACACACAAAAACACACATCAAAACCACGACAGGCAAAGTATTGCGACAGACAAGAACTGCGACTCACAAAAACAGCGACAGTCGAAAAGAGCTCCTATTGATGGAACTTTTTTTACTTGTTGATAGGAACGTTTTTACTTGCTTCAATGTCAGGAATCACCTCCCGAAAATAACAGACTTCGTTCTGAAATACCAATATTGTCTTTATTTAACGTCAGTGGATTTCGAGGTTTCTCTCCCCGCCACACACACCCTTTAGTGTTGCTGCCCTTGTCCCTTGCTACCCTTGTCCACAGCACTTTAAATTTTGTTATTCTCCATATCTCACCATGTTCTATCAGATGCATTATGTTAGACTCTGATTTCAGCGACAAGATATCGTGACTTTTCCTTGTTAGAACAGGATTGAATAAAGAGAACTTTCATGACGTCCCGTGAATTTAAATTTACGGTTCAGCGTCTAAACCATACTGTATGGCTCCGTTAGAGTTCCTCTATACCGAGTTCTGTGCGTCAGTCAGTAACCATTTCGAAACGCACGTTTCTATCGTGTTAATAAAATGTACAGCACCACACATCTAGGACATTTTTAAGTATTTTACAATTGTCAATTCGCTGTAAAACAGATGTTCTTCGAACAACGATATATTTTGGAGGTTTCTATAGACATGCGCGCTTATCACTAATAATTTTTCTTCCCATAACAAAGAATGAGAAGATAATACTCGGTATAGAGTACCGCTCAATATGGGGCCAGCCAATGTGAAAATGCTTCGTCCCCTCTGTCACTCCCCTCGCCAATAAAGCAGTCTCAAGCTCATGCTATTCTATTCTGTCTCTATGGCCAGGATTCCCAATTTGAAGTAAGTGTATAACCAACGTTAGGGAAGGGAGTAAGTGGAGTTTAAGACTTGAGGATTAAGACAGTAAACACGGCGGAAATCGTCATCACCTACGACGTCATACTGACAGGGTCTGACGCTACCCACTATAAATACAACGACGAAACCAAGATTTCCCAACTCGGCTTTGTGGTCAAATGGATAGAAGCTCGCTTGGCGAGCTGGCGTGCGGACGTATTTGAGTCGAGTTCTTGTGGTTGGAGTCAAACAGCGTTTGTGCTTATTTAGTGTGATTCGAATTACATACTTTAGTTTATCAAGTAATTAAGTATATATTATGGCACAATATTCAAACACAATTCAAAGAATTAATACCATACAATTGGAGTTACATGATTTACGAGGACGATTACATTTACCTACGCTACGCGACACAATTGTCAGAGACCTAGGTCTACTGCCCCATGAAGTTTTGTCGATTGATGTGGATTTTTATCTAAGAAAGACATTCATAAAGATACAGAATCATTCAATACTTCAAAGAGCGTTAACAAAGTGTGCTGGCAAATTAACATATGATTCGGACAATGAAATCACAAATATACCAGTGAAAGAAGTGCTTCCTGATAACATATCTATTGCTATTTGGGTCGTGCCACTCGAAGTGGAAGACTCACAAATACAACAATATTTCAGTGCCTTTGGATCTGTTGTAAATATAAAGCGTATCTCGTTTCCCCAAAACAGTATTTACGCATTCAACGTCTATTCTGGGAAGTGTTTAGTGACTTTTTCTAAATTATATCGAAAACTACCCACGTACATTTCCATACAAGACTTCAAAATCCAACTTTGTGTGCAAGGCGAATTGCTATGTGAAAGTGCAAATGATATTCACGCTGATCATACACCAAGGACAATAGATCAGAATACTTTCAAACAACCTATAATCCCATTATTCAAGGAAACAGAATTTCCGATATTGAGTATCGCAGAGCAAAAACAGAATTCAGACAAACCAACAACTACTGGAAAGCCTGAACAAGAGAAAGCTGTGGACGGTGCCTCAAGTTACATGTTAGCAGCAGGTGATAGTTCGAAGGTCAGTGACGCTTGGGACACTGACCTTTACGTGCGGTGACTACTATTTCCAATAGTTTCGTCCGTGATACTAATTTATGACTTTTCGCTTACATAGCATTGTATTGTAAACACAAACGCAAGCGGATGCGACTATTTCTCTTTAAAAAATTGCATTTAAAATAAGGTATATTTCAACAGAATTCAACCTGTGTTTATATGATTACAGTTTAATGCTATATGTAGGTAAAAAATAAATTAATATCATAGAAGAAAGTAATAGAAATTATCGTCACCACAGATACTAAACGTATATTGATATACATGAAACCTTGTCACGTCAAGTTTACACAGAAACCAAGGTGGAATCCTGTAAGGAAAGAAAATACAACGACTAATCATACGTGTCCAATTTACAGGTACACTTTTAGATTCATAGAAAATGGTCGGTTACGATTTTTCAAAGTTCTATGACAGTGTCGATTTAAAATTAAGACTTTGGTTACTTAGATGCTCGTGAGGAACGTTTATATTCAGTGCACTAACGAAGACCTATTTGGTTTAATTAGTAACCTATTCATTATAATTAACGAACGACCGTAGCTCAGTAGAGCAATCGGGAAGACCTGGGAACGATCGCAGCAGCCGCTCATTCTGACTTTTGCAGGGTTTTCCCCTCATTCACAACAGACAAATGCCGAAATCATACCTACACACTAGCACCTGACCGACAACTTTCCAACAACATCTCCCCCATCCTGTGGCGGTCTTTGTATAATGCTTATTTTAATCTAGGCCAGTATTTCGATTACTTGAGTTCATCAGATTGCACTGTCACTGTGTTCTACGCATATTTAACCTAGCGTTGGCAGAATAATAACAAAGACGGATATTTGTCATTATGTTCTGTTTACTTATGACCTGGACTCAGAGGACAACTAGGACAAACATCAAGCATCACAGTTTGCGGAACGCTGCTGTAATTCACTTGTTACTCGTCGGTAACTCACATCATGCATGTATATCAATTGGGAAAGGAGATGTGGTGTAGCTTCTCCATTGATCCCTAATAAACTCTGCAATTTACACGAACAAGAGCATGTAAGAAGATACAACTTTGTACCCATCCCATGCCTCATCTAGCTGGAGTACGTTAACACAACTTATAACTTCTGTAATTAATTTCTTATTTACTATTTGAGGCCATCATTATGATTCTACATTCGTTTTGAGATGGTTTACCTCCAAAAGCGAGGTTTGGTACAGAATGTTTCCCAAATGTTTGCAAACAATGTGTCCTGTTTTCCATTTCAAATGGGAAACAAGAAACATTATTTATCTCTCTGGAAAAACATCAGAAAGTGTAGGGGTGTTTGGTATTGAGATTTTCATACCGACTTTCGGTATGTTTTGGATACCGACAATTAACGATATACCGATAATATCGAGAATACAATAATACCGCAAAACCGATAATACCGAAAATACCATAATACCGATAATACCGAAAATGCTGACATACCGATAATACCGAAAATACCACAATACAGATAATACCGAAAATGCTGGCATACCGATATACCAAACCATATCAATGTAAGAAAGTACCGATCAATATCACAATACCGACAAACAATGATAGTGAGCGATATGGAGGGAATCATGGACGTAAGTATTTAGGGAGTTGGCCTGGTCGCCCACAAATATTCCGGTTCATATGCAAAACGTTGTATAATTTTAGGCGTACTTATCTATATTTAGAGTTGTAATTCCTATTCTCACAAGAACTTTGTGTTAGGTACACATTCAATTACCAGAAACATTGACAACCGCCGCGATCGGGATTCGAACCCAGATCTCCCAGTTGCCGGCCGGGTATGGGGCCCAATACACCACCGCAGCACGTCAATTCTCTGTGTATATATACTAGTCCTCACACCTTAACAGTCTTCCAGCCCCAGTAGCTGGTTACGAAGTCAAGACACCCCATACATTTTAATAATTTTATTGAGGACTGTTCTGCAACCGTGCAGTTCGAAATAATATCCAGTAATTCATTTTTCACAAGAACCTTGTGTTAGGTAAACATTGAACTTAATACAGAGAAATTGACAACCACCCGGTCGGCAGCAAATGGGTCAAAATGTCAATCTTTTAACCTTGCCAGTGTAATAATATAGTGTATATTTACACGAGCAATAAGCAAAGAAATGTTGGCGATCTCACCTAAGAAAACAACATTGACATGAGAAAGACAAAGTTGATTATTCATTTTACTGAATTACACATTCTATCATTTACATTAACGGACAGACTCATTTCGAAATAATTTCAAAGGTCTTTAGGCAACTCAGGCTCAGACCAGAAGGATAATGATGGAATGATTGGTGGAATGAAGAAAGTGGTAGGAAACGGGAGAACCGCGAGCAAACCCATGGTAAATTAAGAACGGACCTGGACAATACCTTCCCATCCTCTGCTAACCTCATCCCGGCCTTACCAAAGAAAGAAATGAAGAAAGAAAGGAGAAACAGCATTGACTTTTTTAAATTTTATTTATGACCTTTAGGCATCTAAGGTTCAGGCCGGGATAGATGAGGAGAAAGGATTCAGGAAGATGTCGACCAGGGCCTATATTGCAGGTGCCACCCCGGCATTTGCTTAGTGTGACTGAAGAAAATCCCTGGGAAAACCTCAGTCAGGATTATCGCTGGGATTGAACCCACGCCTTACCGAATCCTACGCCAACGCTCTACTACTGCGTGTTTTCGGTATATAGATATTTTGGTATGGGTGATGCCGAATTTTCGGTATTCCAACATACCGATTTCGGTATATCCATATTTTTACGGCCCTAAGAAATTGTTTTCTAAATGATTTCCAGTCTTTCTGAAATGTTTGCAAACATTTGTGAAACATTTCAATGGAAATATTTAGAAAACACAAAAGCACCTAGGAAAACAGTTTGCACACAATGTTTTCAGAAACATGTTTCCATGTCTGGACGTGGCTTAAGATGTTTCGCGTCAAGATCTGTTGGTTGAACTAGATATGTTTTCAAAAGGGGACGACAAGTATAGATAGATATAAATGTTATTAAGCATGTGTCTTTACTCTTCTCCATGCGTGTCCAGAAATTAAATATCAAGAATTACAAAGTATAGAGAGATGCTTGAGGTGTTGTTGGAAATGTCTTGTCTAGACTAGCGTAGATCCGCCAGAACAGTCTTGATTTCTGCGTAAGTTCAGTCTTATCAGTTCATTATTGAAAATAATCAGTTATCAAATTGTTTCCATTCAACTACACCTAGCAGAGTAGTGAAGGTGGTGTTTTTCTTTGCTTGATTAGAGTGGCTACCAAAGATAAACTAATTCAAATTTGGTTACTTTTCTTAAAATATTAATAAAAACAGTCAAAATAGAGTTAGCAACACTGTATTTTCAGAGAGAGAGAGAGAGAAAACCTACGATGTTTCCGGCGTGGACCAGTATATTTGTGGCATATGAATGCATAGAACACCCCTAATTGCTGGCTGTAATAATTAATGGATGTCTGTTCGGCTTGCACCCATAGATGGAATCAGAGGAAAAGGAAACTTCCTTAATGATGGAGTGTGTGTTTAATTACAATATATTTCCTTAATAATTTAATTCATATGGTATACATTTGTTGCTAGGCTGGGGTAAAGCTTGTAAGTATTGCAAATATAGTAATTACCTTTTTATTACAATTTACGATATAGCAAGCCTGTTAACTGCTTAATACATCAGTTGGTATTAGAGATAGACTCCAATTGCGATATGTTCGTCTTTATTTTGATTTAATGTAATTACATTTTTTTAGTATCAACCATCTGTAATCAATTGGCTGTACGATCAATATGCAATGGGATACATTTATACTCTACACCCTTTCTCATACGAATGTTTTATCTCTATTTATCGAGTTTAACTACATGGAAGAATATAGCCTTAGTTAGTGCAATTGTGAGTTTACTCTCTTGAAACTACATGTTCAATTGTGCTTTTGCTATTACCTAAACATTTTGTCCATTTTATTAAGTTTTAAAACTAAGGAAAAGAAGGACCATTTTTCTTTCTTTGCTTATTCTTTAGAAACAGGTTTGCTCCGGACGAGTGTTTCCACTGTATATCAAAGAGCAACTCTTTTACCTGCTACGTTTTCATTTCTTTGCTTGAAGGATGCAAAGCCTTTAGAACAGGGGGCCATTCATCAATGTTACTCCATTTCTGAA
>JAGDQP010014645.1:686-44667 GCA_022664845.1 Lepisma saccharinum | reverse complement strand
AAAAAAAAAAAACATTGAGAGCGCCAAACACTGTCACCTTTGAACCACCTGACCCCCTCGTAAACAACTGTCGTCAGGTAATTTAAAGTTAGGTTAATTTACATTAGAGATAGTACAACAAAGATTAGAGCTTATATTAGGAACATTATTTATTCCTATTTTTGTCTTTGTACACACCAACAATCATTATTACATTCTTTTCTTTAGTTCACATGGCTCCTGGTGTTTTCAAATATTCCAATGTTAATTTAACTCATTTCCCGACGTCATACAATGATGAAATTTTGCACAGTAACGTAAGTTCGGTGGCAACACAATATTCCATTGTTACTTTCATATATTTCTATATATTAATAAATTTTAAAAGCATATTTATTTATTTATTAATATTATTCATAAATACTAGCCTGCAGCGATTTGGCGTTTGACTTGTTGCAGAATACTTTAGGAGGTAAAAAAAATAACTTTTTAAAGACATACTTTTCTTAAACAATTCGTACTAAAAAGTAAAAAATAATGTTGTTTATGCCTGACCTTTAAAAAGAAAAGTATGGGGCGCACCAATTGAAGAATTTATAAAGTTAATGTATATGAGAGCGCGCCCATGCTTTTCTTTTTAGTCATGTATAAACAAAATTATTTTCTAGTTTTTAGTACGAATTGTTTAAGAAAAGTATGTCTTTAAAATGGGTTTTATTATTTTTTAGTCTATATCACATATAGGGCGTCGGTCATTTATTTCTCTGCTAATGGGCAAGAGGTACTTTGTGTTAAGTATGTATGAAGCCATGAAGGCGTAATTTACGCTAATATTTGTATATGAGAAAAATTAAGTATATTTTCGGGTCCGCAATGGGTAGGTACCGTTCGTTCGAATCCTGTTGCCGATCGTCCTGACTGACATTTCCCTTTAGTTTCGCCAGACAAGCGTCAGAATAGTACCTTAACTAAGATACCGACCGCTACCCACCCATACCCTATCCTGGTCTGATCCGAAGATATATTTATAAAGACCTTAAAATTTTAAAAAAACTGTGTTAACGTGTCTTTTATGACAGAAGAAACAAGCCTTAATTTTCTCCCTAACTTGACTTTGTATCTTCAGGAGATGAATATTCCCGGAGATGGCGTTTAGAATTCAAAGAGCTGCCCACGCATTAAACGTAACGAATGAGTTTCTAGTGTCGCTTTTGTCCATTCCTAGGGATTTTGTAACTTTGAAGTTGCTAGTACTTAGGGGTGACGTATTGCCGGGTGGACCGATATATACTAACTACCAGATACCGGAACATAGCAGGGTTCAATTCTGTAAATCTACGTTTGTGATGTTGGAAAAAGAAGAATCCAAAAATGTCTGAAGCTAGAATTATTTTTAAAACTGCATAAAAGCCGCGAACGAAATATGTAAATAATAAAATTCAAAAATAGTTTGAATTGCCTTGTGTTCATTGTAATTAACATATTTTCAACAAGTAGGCTACAGTAATTGAATTAAAATTGCTCATTGTATTTAATTAAATTATTTTATTGTCATAATGTTATTGAAACGTGTCATTACCAGAGTTAAATAATTGTTATCTCATTATTATTAATGGCTACAAGACGGAGGAGAATCATTTGTCATATTGTGAGGATAGGAAGGGGAAAAGGACGGAAGTGGTGGGGGTGGAGGGGCGCTGGAAATCATGGGCCTAGGGCGCCTAGACGTATAAATCCGACCCTGGCCGTTTCCTTATTATTTGCTATTTGTTTATGGGTATTTTCATGTAGATTTGTGCATTTGATAAAGAAGAGTCAACCTTGTATTGTATTTTCTAGCTACTTGGTTCAGAGAACTCGCTACGTCATGCCAAATTGTAAATATTGGAAACCTTTTATACTGCTAATGATCTGGAAAAGTTGTAATAAGGCTAAATTGATGTTTAAAATAATAAAACCTCTATAATACGCAATTGCATGATAAAAAGACACAATGTAGCCAGACCGTACTTAATTTAGATCACAGCAGTAAGACGTTTCATACATACTGTATATCGGAAAGAACCTTACGAACTACATACGACCACCCTGAGATAGATAGATAGAGCCAGGGTGGGTACACCCTGATATAGTTATTACTAGGGCCCGGAAGTTGAGGTAAAATCCTTTTTACGCGTGCCTGAGGTAGAGACCTGCATGGGCCGGGCTAGGCCCGCAGCCCGGCCCGCGGGCCGGGCTTGGGCGGGCCAGCTCCACTATTTCTTTGGGCCGGGTCGGGCCGGGCTTGGTTTTTCGTCATGTCGGGCTGGGCTCGGGCCGATTAATTGCACTTCTTTAAAGCAATTCAATAATTATGGACTTTCTTTAAACGATAATTGGAATAAAGCCAAAAGTTCAAGTCTGTGTGCACGCCACGTGGAGTGAAATGTATTTTTTTTTTATTAAAGGACCCTCCTGCCACCCCTTCCTCTTTGCTCTCTTAGCACAGCTTTGTTTCGAGCGCCTGAGGGGCGCAGCGAATCTAAAAGGGATTCTCCACAAAGCTGGGGTAGGCCATCCCCCAAGTGGTCTCCCTGTCTCGACCCCTTCTCGGCGTCGAGACACGGAGTCCGTAGGACCTGAAATTGCATAGATTTAAACTGGTATCCAAAAAAAAGATAATAAAAGAACAGAGTATAGGAGGACTGAGGGGGGATATTTCTGTAGCCCAGTTCCCGATGGATAAACCTGGGCCCTATTTCCGCGAGTTGGGGGGAAAGTTACTATTTATTTTTTCTACTAGCAATGCATACATTATTTTACATATACAAGTGACTTGAGCCATACAAACCTCAGTTATTTATTCATTTATATCTGTTTGTGTCATTATTATTTAAATTTTTATTATTGTCATTTAGTTCTTATTTATTATTTGTGCATAACTCTGATTTGATTTATGAGAGTTTTAGATTTGTCTGTTTTTTCTCTTTCATTCATTCATACTTTACTGTTTATTATCTTTATTATTAGTATTTTAACACGATTGCAACTCCTATTTTGTATCCGTTCTCTAGTTGAGCTTAGAGAGTTTCTACTTTACATTATTTGTCTTTCTTTTTCTAATTCTAATCTTTACTCATTACCTAATCTATACTACTTGTAACTACCTTTATCCCAGCAAACTATATGTCCCCTAGTATCACTAACTGAATATTTTATAGAAAACACATAAAGTCACATTCATTCCTCCATTCATACTACCATTCATTCTGTACGCGGCTCCAAGCCGGTCGAGTTGATTCAGGGCCCCGGGCAGCGGGATTTCTCCTCCAGATCCATGGATCGGGGCTGGTTTTGGGAACTCCTCCTCTTCTCTCTTCCAGACTCGCCGCTCCCATCACCTCACATCACACGCGTTTTCTCACTTTCACTCGCGCACTCGCTGCATTATATTTCTTCCGCAGTTTTTAAGTTCCTGCCATCCAGAGCTGGAGCGCTGTCCTGACTCCTGACTACAAGTCGGCGGCAACTCTGGGAGCGAACAAAAGGTTTTACCTTCGATCATACGTACAACATCGTGAGCGCTCTGTTATTATTAGTTTTAGGTATTTCTGTCTTCTAGGAAATGGGTATTACAAACAATGCAATATTTACAGCTGGTGTTGCTTAGCGGCTCCACTTTCGCTATAGAGGATTAGTTGTTCACCGGGGCGTTGACCCCAGTCGGCAGTCACACGAGTGACTGTATGCCCTTCTCTAATTAAATAACAAAAGAAAGAATGCGCCCGTGTCAATACCAGAATATGGTCAATCCAACCACTAGATCCCAGGGGCTGAACAGTCAGAGTTGTCGTCTTGATATAAAAGTGAAAGGAAACCGCACTTTGTTCTTCTCTCCACTTCAGCGACCCGCAGGAAGAAATGGTGGATGAAGTCAGAGTTGCAGTCTAATACGGTGTTAAATACCATGCAAATGTAGGTCTTGCGGGTGGGGTCAAATTTCTGATAATTTGTTTTGTAAATAAAAGCTATACTTTGACTAACTACTTCTTTGCAGGATTTAAGAAACCTACGACTACAAGTAATCCTACTGTTGAAAGCGAAAGGATTATTTTGATCCTTTGTGTTAGAAATAAATTGAAACGGCAATCCTGTAGAATGAAATTAAAATGACTAGCAAATCTAAGTGCATCACATTGTTCAAACACTCACATAGGCTTGTATGCATAATATTATTATTATTATTATTATTATTATTATTATTATTATGTATACCAGGTACAAATATATTGGGGCTCGAGCCAAAACTTTTTAAAATTTGTCTGGCCGGGCTTGGGCCAAGAATGTTTAAAACTTATCGGGCCGGGCCGGGCTCGGGCCAAAAACTTGTAAAGCTTTCCGGGCCGGGCCCGGGCTGGGCCGGGCCTAGGTTCATTCGGGCTGGATTGGGCTCGGGCCGAAAAATTCGGCCCGTGCAGGTCTCTAGCCTGAGGACGAGGCTTAACATATATGTTTATTTTGGCTCATTGTAGGCCAGAAAATGGTGGGTTTTGTTTGCCCTTTTTTGCCGTTCTTTTTTATGCTTATTGGTCCTTTTTATGGGTCTTAACTTTTTTTGGCACTTCATCTTTCGACTAAATATTTACTGACCATTCTCAACTCGAATCACCACCACCTCTTAAACCTCTTTTTTTTTTTTAGTAAAAAGAAATTTCAAAAGATAAAAAAAAAACGTTCTTCTTAGGGCCAACGTTATCGCTAACGACCAAATAGTACGTAGGTCGAACAGTACTGAAAAACGTTAATCTAACGTTAAAACGTACAATCAGATTTTCAATGGTCCAACAAGAATTTGCTACTTAGAGTGCACACGATTTTGTATTATATTTGTTGTTACTAATACAATTTGCAATATAATTACTAAATGAAAATTTGTATATTACTATTGAGTTGATCCTTTATAATGCGACCCTCGTTCTCTTCCTGATTAGTCAATTTGTACAGTTGCCAGAAAAGGTTGGAGACCTCTGGAGTAGACTATAACGTTTTTCCGAATGATGATTGAATTAGCTGTTTGGGAAGATTGCTCGTTAGTATTCACAGTGCAATGTAAATATTATACTTGTTAATAATTGCTCTGGGATAAATAGCTGCTACTGAACTATGATATATGCAGCAAACTTTATTAGAAATTATATTTTACAGCTGTAAGTAATGCTTTTGTTACAGTACTACACAAATCTGCTTTATGTGATAAATAGTGCAAAAAATACAGAAGAGGTATAAAATGAGTGGAGACAATACACGGTCAGGAAAGTGGAAATATATTGCATTATACTAGAATAATAACTTCTATGGGGAAGCAGTGGCGGGGGAGGCAATCTTCCTGCACTCACCACTTCCACCCTCTTAGTATAGAACCATTGAGGAAGAACACAAACTCTACAGAATTAGCCATTTTTCGCAGGAAACCGGTCGAGAACCTGTTTCATTCAAGCGGTACACAGATACTTATTCAGACATTCGCTTCTCCAACTTCTCACCCCTTCCACTGCCAGGCCTAGAGTGGGGCGTGGCTTACCCTCATGAAACCTTTTAGAGGTGGACTAGAATAGCTATATAAAAATACTATTTTTTTATTGGTGTATCGGATATGTTTGCAATTAAAATTATTAGAATCGTTTGTTCACAAGGAATAAAACAAAAAAAAAGTTGATCTTTCTAGCGTAATTGGTTGCAAAGTTAGTCATACTGTAATTTAGAGAAAACAAAATAATTTTATTTATTTTTTAATAATTTATTTCTGAAAAACTAGGAAACAAATGTACGTTCTAAGTATTTCAACCCGTTCATATACTTCTGAAGAATGCTC
This sequence comes from Lepisma saccharinum, assembly GCA_022664845.1. Classification (NCBI taxonomy): domain Eukaryota; kingdom Metazoa; phylum Arthropoda; class Insecta; order Zygentoma; family Lepismatidae; genus Lepisma; species Lepisma saccharinum. The sequence goes on along the minus strand of JAGDQP010014645.1, from coordinate 38,837 downwards.
CAAAACTTTTCTTTTCTATTAAAGATATCCAGTTCCTTAGAAAATGAAGATATTCGGTATCAATTTTCTGTCCATAAGCAACAACAGTAAACTTTCTAGCTCTGAGAGAAGTAGAAGACCCCGTTAAGCAGATAAGACCAGAGACTCCTGCAAAGATCACAAGTTAGATAAGGAAGTGTTGCGCCCTGACAATGACCTCCAGCAGGGTAGGGTGGGGAGGTAAGATTTCCGAAGCCCAATTTCTGTAACTCTAGTAAGTTTAAGCAAAATATGATCCTAGTTACACTAATTTCAAAATTCTGAGTGGATTCACTGAATTTATTCTAGGTGGTAAAAATCGTTCATTCTACATTCTCCAAGTATTTTTTCACTTATATTATTAAACACAGTTTTTTTTTAAATTTTTCTTTATCAAAAACACTATACTTCGTGCTAATCAAAGCTGCCGAATTCACATCCGGCGGGGAGTCATTTTTTTCTTCGCCTACAATTTAAAGCACAAAACATTTTAATCTTTTTTTTTTTTATTACGTGCTTTCAGGGTGTTACGGGCCAATGAGGTGGCCTGGCCTCCTCCAAAAGTGTTCAAAATATAGGACTTAACTTGGCCAACAGAAGCAATGTAACAAAATGCAAATTGAAAGACGAAGCAAAGCATTTCATTTGTATAGTTTTTTTTTCAAGTGTATATTGTATACCACCAGAAGTTTGTATTTCCTACTTGCAAAAGGAAGATTGTATCCCGCCATACGAAAATATGTTAAATGTTTAATGCAATTATACCTTGAGTGAGGACAATATTTGTCCTTTTTCGTTTCTCACATGGTAAAACTTTCCTACAGGGTGGCGCATATCGTATCTACCAGTTTCAATTGGCAGACCTACTAAACTGCACGTCTGTGCGCGGTCCTCATACAAGGAAAGGCAGCAAAATGCACATAATCATTCTACCAAGAACGCTGGCTGACGCATGCACGGATCGCGACGGTGGAGGCGTTTATCCAGACATGTTCCCAGGGGAACTGCTATGCAACAATGAAGATAGTTATGCCCCTGTCTCAGAATCTGGAAGGAGAGAGTCTGCACATCGTTGGACCACTATCAAGGAGTATCACGTACTATCCGTCGTGAAGTTCACGGGACAATGGTGCTACACGCATTATGGACGACTTTCCGCACCACATCCTCCCATAACTATGTTGACGGAAAACATTTAACGGGCGTTGACGTTCGTATATTGTATACAATAGGGCATTCATTACATGCATGCGTTTACTGTTTAGCCTTCCATTTCGTGTCCAGATAAACTTGTTACAAATTCCAACTGTGTTTTACTTGCGACCTCAAATTAATAGTACAATACGCGTCACTCGATAACAGACATAAAGCTAGCGGGGTGTTGAATCTACGTGCAAAAACTAAAGGGGTAATTTCTTCATTTATAATTAGAAATGCGTTACTTGTAAAGGACTCGATCTTTACAATTAAGATAATTTCTGCAGCAAGTATTATTTCTTCCACAGCATTCATCTGCAAAACGTCGTATAGGAGCCTGCAACGCACTGCCTGCTTGCCTCTTTTACCAACTCAGTAGATTTTCAGAAGAGGATTTTTGCACACTTTCAGCTGATATGTTACTATAAAAAGGACTGTTCACTTAATTGTTAAGGTGGACCTTGGCCTTGTGACCTATTTCAGTCCTTGGAAATTATTTTCTATTGGCTAGACAGGCAGCTGTTGCCTAGACCCACATACAGATGCTTATCAGAATAATGGAAACACCTGTAGTTGGCAACACGTCAGATGTATGGGTTGGCAGTGGTGTCGTGGCGACCGCAGCGCCGGACTGCTGGTGGTGGTGTGTTAGGTCGGTCTCCATACTACGTCAGGCGTCGTGGAACAGGAGTGTGCAGTTTCTGCAGCAGACGGAGGTAGTGTAAAATGGGAGACCTCTCAGAGTTTCAAAGAGGGCAAATTGTTGGTGCGCGGTTATGTGGAGTGAGTGTGACGGCAGTGGCTAGTGTGTTAGGTGTGTCGCCAGGGACAGTGTCGAAGGTGATGACGGCCTACACAACACACGGGAAAACCACATCGGGGAAGCGGAACAGTGGGCGGAAGAAAAGCATAAGTGACAGGGCACGCCGGGTATCAAAGCGCATTGTCACGCGGAACCGTCGTGCCATTGCGGCGCAAGTGACGGAGGAACTCAATCAGCACCTCCCCCAACCTGTTTCGACAATCACAGTCCGCCGCGAATTACATGACATGAACTTACGGGGTCGTGTTGCACGGGCCAAACCTCTCATCAGGGACCAGAACGCTTTAGCACGCCGCAAATGGTGCCGCGACCATGCAACTTGGACCGTTGACGACTGGAAACGTGTGGTATGGTCGGATGATTCACCATTCACCCTATTCCAAACCACGGGCCGTGTTTATGTGTGGAGAACGCCCAAAGAAGCGTATGATCTGCAGTGTCTCCGCCCAACTGTGAAACATGGCGGCGGCACGGTGATGCTGTGGGCCGCAATGTCATGGTTTTCATTGAGTCCTGTGGTCACACTTCGCGGACGCATCACTGCCAACTATTATGTCGCAATTTTAGGAGACCACTTGCATCCTATGGTTCGGATGTTGTTCCCGGACAATGACGCCATATTCCAGGATGATAATGCACCCATTCACACAGCTGGAGTTGTTGCAGCGTGGTTTGAGGAACATCGGGATGAAGTTCAATACCTCCCCTGGCCCGCCCAATCCCCAGATCTCAACATAATTGAACATCTGTGGTCCATCTTGGAAACACGACTCCGGCGACGATTTCCACCTCCATCCTCTCTCACAGAACTGGCCGATGCCCTGCACGAGGAATGGTGTAATATTCCACTTGCTACCATTCACGACCTCTATGCCTCCATCCCACGTCGCATCAAGGCTGTTCTGAAGGCGAAAGGTGGCCCGACACCATATTAATCTGGTAAGTTGCACTTTCGTTCAGGTGTTTCCATTATTCTGATAAGCATCTGTATATCAGAGTTTTATTATGTCCCTCGGTAAACACTCCCCGAGTCAAGAATGTGAAATGTAGCGTCCTGGGCCTTAGTTTGGGTACCAGGCCGGCCCTTGTCTGATCTAAGAAAAACCGAGAAAAGGTCAGTCAGGATAGCCCTAGCAGACTCGAATCTGCAGAGCTCCAATCCTACCTAACAAGCGGAAAACAAGCAGTTGAAGTCACACTTTAACACAGAAGGAAAAAAGGAAAAACGTATATAAAAACAAATGACAATCCAACATGAGTTACCACAGGCATCGATTTTAGGACCGCTATTATTTGTACTATACAATCATAAATGATTTACCTGCGCTTATAACACAAGGACAGGTGATTTTATATGCTGATGACACGAGCATCATTGTTAAAGGAAAGGATATAAATGACTTACGCGCAAATATTAATAGAATATTAGAACAAACTAAAAATTGGTTCGACAGTAACAGTCTGATACTAAATGACACAAAAACACAATACATACTCTTCCATACAAAACAAAATACTGTAATAAAAGATATTAAAAATCACGCAGCTTTCTTAAACGTAAACATAAACACCGAAACAACGTTTTTAGGAATAAAAATACACGAAAATCTTAAATGGAGCAGCCACATAGCCCAGGTAAAAAACAAACTTAATTCTAAATTGTTTGCTCTAAGAATACTAAAAGAGACATTAAGTAGAAACGCATTAATACAGGTTTATTATAGACTTATTTATCCAATAATAAGTTATGGCATCATATTCTGGGGCAACGCATCAGCAACAGCATCAATCTTCTCTGAACAAAAGCAGGCACTGCGAATCATCGCCGGAGTTAGCAGAAGGACTTCCTGCAAAGAACTCTTTAAACAATACAGAATACTGACTCTTGCTTCTTTATATCTTTATGAAATAGCTTTACATACAAAAATAAACAACGATACACTTATAAGAAAACATAAATATGGTACTAGAAAAAAAGATGAAACATTTCAATATTTTACAAGACTAACCCTCGTTCAAGAAGGGCCTAGTCGTATGGGTGTCAAAGTATACAATCAGCTGCCAACACGTATAAGAAATGAAGAAAACATAAATAGATTCAAGAAACAGTTAAGGGAACACTTGGTGGATAAGGTGTATTACAATGTCAAAGAATTCTTACCATAAAATTCCATGGCAAAGCAACTATTGTCTATATTACGAATTCATTGTCGATATTACAAATGTATTATTATCTGTATTAAAGCTTATTGTCTATTGTATACAACATTTAAATATCGTGCAATATCATTTATTAGTGACTATTGTGTACTTTGTAAAGCTATGTGATCACGTTTATATAGAAAATTTATTGTCCACATCACAAATGTTATTGTCTAAATGCTATTGTCTATATGTTGAAAGCTTATTTGACTATATTTCACAAAATATAAACATCATGTAATACCATTGTTAGTGTCTGAACTCTCCAGGCACCAATGCATATTGGTTATTGGAGTAAATTTGACTCCCCAGGGCCGCTCCGAAGCCCACGACCTAAAGTACGATGGCGACAGTTAATTTAGCAGGTTTTGGTACTAAGTTGTGCCTATTAGCACTGGTTTCTCCCAACGATGGTCTATTTTATTTGCAGTGTTTGTCCACAGCTTTTCAATCGATAATGTCGGTGCATTCTTCTTGTAAGCGCCTGAATGTACCACAATCACTCGGAACTAATATGAAACATCTAATGGAAAGAACGCCATTTTGTTTTAAGCCGCTCATGAGTTCGGAAGTGAATTGTACTTCATGGGCTTTCTGGTATCTTTGGCTCAACCCGGAATGGTGGAGGGGAGATGTGGGAATTAAGTTGACAGAGATTTAGTTCGAAGGTACCGTTCTGTCACTAACCTCTATTACTGAGGAAAACCCTAAAAAGAGATCTGGAAGGCTGGCCGACCTGTGGATACGAACCCAGACCTTCCGAATGCAAATCCAAGGCTCTAGCTGCATAGGCTGCTGATGGTTGTTACCTCAGAATATTTTTCTTTTGTCTTATTCCTGGAGTATTTCGTTTAGAGGGGAATATTGCTGCAAGTTCAGAGGGTTAAAGGTGTGAATTTGGCTCTGCATCCGCAAAATCTGACTAATATAACTGCAAAACATGAAGTAAGACATCTCGGCTCAGCAAACCATAATGAAAACTTGCACTTAAGAAATAGATCTGAAATGGATTTCTACGATTACCTATTGCGTATTGTCAATTTCATTATAGTGAAATTATTATGTGGAGAATCCACTCCAGCGTTCGATTGGTCGGCGGGTATGTTGGTGGTTTTCCCTGGTGCGTGAGGATTTCATCCCCGGTTCTTGATCTCGAATGCCATCCCAACCAGGGATAAAGTCTTTGTATTTCTACGAAAACATGTAGTTGAAATTTACCAGCAACCACTAGTTTTATGATCTCCCTTCTTAATTTATAATAAATAGAACACTGATCCACTCTATATGCTGCACTTAATCTCACTTTGCTCAAATACATTTCTTGCGTAGAACTTTGATTGCGATTTCATTGATTTACTGACCAGAGCCATCTTTCCTCAATATCAAATAACTTAATGTTAACAAAACGTGACGTGACAGTGGTGAGAAGTATTGGCTTCGTATTAACAAAATCGAGCGTTCTTTCCTAGCAGCTGGCCATTCCGACTATGACTTTAGTGTTCTCCTGTAAGATCAGGTGAATGCCGGTAACTTCAAGTTAGTTCATATCAGAACCTTATACCGAGCCGCCGTAGCTCAGTGGTAAAGCGTTCGCGTAGCATTCGGGAAGTCGTGGGTCCGATCCAAGTGGTCCAGCATCCTGACTGAGATTTCTCCAGAGCTTTTCCTGTCTCACCAGGCAAATGCCGGGATGGCACCTTTAACATAGTCCTTGGCCAAGACCTACCCGAATCCTTTTGCCCCTTCTCTATCCCGGCCTGAGCCTTACATGGGTAAAGGCCATAAATAAAATTCAGTTTTAAAATCAGAATCTTACAATAAATTGTGACAGATTATCCACAAACGGTGCATAAATACAAAGGCTAAGTAGTGAGTCTTTGTAAGAACAAACAAAATTGTTGCCGCCCCACTCTGTCTTAATATTATTGATTAACATGTTTAACGGGAAGTGAAGTAATCATTGATATTCCCTTTTGGTATGAAACTAATACGTAGTAACTGAAAGAAATAAGTTTCTTGAACGAAATATTTCTTTATACTCATATAAAAGTTCATTGCCAGCTCATAGAAGGTAAACAGTTAAGTGGCTCCACTTACGATTCTGAATATTAAGTGATATAAAATGACAAGAGGAAACAATTTGTAATAATCTTATCAAATCGTATAAATTTATCAGTAGGGTCATTTGTGAATACTGAGAAGTCATTGAACTTCATTACATGAACTTTAGACCAACATTTGAAGGTCGTATTTAAGTTTTCGTTGGCTGGCCGCGACTGGAATTTTAGGGAGCTGTTACGGGATGTAGGACAATCACTGGACAAAAGCTGTTCTAATGCGTTTTAAAAGAAATGAAAATGAATGGAAAAAAGTGCAACATATCCAGGAAACTAGAAGTAAAACACAACTAAATTTAGAACACACAAGAACAAATAAAGAAATAGCAAAATGCCATTCTAGTTGCATGGTGCCAAAAATTTGCAATAATATGCCATAAAAACAGAAAAATTTAATGTCAAACTAATGCCAAAATGGGTCAAAAATATATCAAATGGAAAAGTAGAAACAATCTTAGATTAAACTAATTGTTATATACAAATGATCTTGTAACATTGTTGTATTATAGTATCGTAGTATGTATCTATTTTGTAAATAGGTGCTGGTTTTACATTGCACTATATTTGATCACGAAAAAGATGTATAAAATAACAAGGTAATAATAATAAACAAGAAATGAGTTTAGATGCTGGCTCGCACACAAGCATCAGCTTATGTGAGCCACTTAATCTGTATATACCGGTATATAAAAAAATTTAAATCAAAAGAGAGAAAAAAAAATCAAATACATGAATAACAAATAACTACAACAAAGCCAGAACATTTTCACATTCTTTGAGAACTGTGAAAACCAAATCTACTTTTAATTGAATGTGTCAGTTTTGATTATTTCTTTTCAGTAGTCCTAAGTTACCTCACAGGTCTTTCACTGTTCTACTACTACCAGGCAAATAATATTCTTCTTTTATGTGATGCAAGAGCTTCTACTTTCCACATCTTCAAAGCACGTTTGTTGGGCGTTGATAACCATGAGAAGATAAGACCTAATGGAGAAGTCGCTATGTTCGCCACTTGCATTCAACCCTTGTTATAGTTTCACGTGTCAATCATTTTATGTACAATAAGCGCTCACCAAGCTTTCAGCCTTTCCTTTCGCTATTGACAGTCGGCTGGCTGACTGGCAAGTAAACTGTTAAAAATAAACAGAACTTCATGTAAGAGTATTCACAAGAAGTATTTACGGAAGTGGTATAATCTAGTGAAATGGCTGCACAGTTTAGGTATACTAGAAAGGGAACTTCTTGTATCGTTTTACCACAAAGATAATATGGGAAGTTTCGTAAAATCAAAGAACAGCTTACTTGGAAGTAAGTAAGAGTATATCTATTATCATTATTGGAAGTGCACAAGAGTTAATATTTCAGTGAACAAATTCTGCCTATTTTTTTTTTTTTTTTTTTTTTAGTTAATTGTGTAGTCCTCATTTGGATGAATGAACTGTTTTGCCATTTATATTTTTGGTGTCAGGTGCAGAAAGCAGAGGGATTTAATATTGATAAATTTACTGTACCAATCCTAGCTCAACCACGTTTGTAATCGATTTAAGTATGAATACAGATAAGCTATTTGAGTTTAAATACTACATCATTTTATGTTTAAATCTATATTTATGCTTGTTCTTACACTGACTTGCTTACATTAAACAGCTGAAAATTGACAACGTGGTGAGCGCTTATGGTACTTAATGATTGACAATTAGGACTAACAATAAGATAAGGTTGGGCGGTAGTGGGCTGTAGGTATTATAACTGCTTCTTTATATTTGGACAGTGAACTTTGTGTGGCTGAAGGGGAATAAATCTCATTTGCTGTTTGGTGACAAAAATTCCTTTTTTCGCCAGCGAGCAGGAAACAAGACATTCGGAGGATAGAATACTTGTATTCGAAAGATTTTTTCTTCTTCTTTTAAGTTCGAGGGGGGGGGGAACGTTAATATGGCTCTTAAAAATGTCGACACTGCTGAAGTAAGAGAGGCAAGGACGGAGTCCTAATGTAAGGAATGTTCTTGCATACGTTATGTATTAATTTCCATGAAAAGATAAACAGCTAGAAGTTGGAGAAAGTGTTACTAACAGCAGGATGTGCATGAGGAGCTAATCCGTATAAAAGCTAATTTTTCCTTGTGAAGTGCACGTGCTAGTTAGCTTTTTACAACGTTGCAACTGAGTTGCATTCTTTCTGATAATTACTTTTTTCGTACTGCAATGCTGTGAACGTTTTCCCACTGCCAGGGAAGAGAAGCGATGGAATAAACAGATCCTGCTGATTGCAAATCCTGGTTTTCCAGAAGTCTTTTTGAAGAAGTCGGTCGTAAAAGCGTTTGCTGACGTTATGTCTTCAGTTGCTACTTCTGCAGTTTCTCTCTGTGTGTTGATGTGTAATGTTGAAGGTCGACAGATGGAAAAAATATATAAAACGAATGTCAGGAGATCTAAACGAATCCTTCTCTAAATGTGGTTACTTTCTTTGTTAACTGGACATGATTCTCTTCAAGCAGCTGTCTCTGTGTAAACAAAGTCTAGAGCGCAGTTGGATCATCACCATCTTGAATTCAATTATTCCGCCATTTTCGTTTACCGTTGGTTGTCGGAACATCGTTGCAAATAAGGTCAGTATTATTTCACAGCGGTAGGTATTTGAATGAGTGTGTAGCTGGGAGCGTACATGGTTGCTGAGGAATACGAATATATACCGCCCTGCTGGTCTAGTGGTTACTGTTGCTGGCTGTTGATCGTGGGGTCCCGGGTTCGATTCCCGGCTCTGACAAGGGATTTTTCCAAGGTGACAGAGAGGGTCTGGAATGGTGTCCACCCAGTATCATGATACACTTGGAGAACTGCTGTGAATAAAAGACAGTAGCGATCACAGTTCAGAGCTTCGGCTCTTCTCTCCCGACCCCTCTGGTCAGTAGTAGAGCAACTCCTTCCTCCGGGAGAGGCCTTATCGAGTAGTGGATTGAATATGGCTGTGAATTATTATTTGTGATTTAGTGTCACACGAGTCTCGTAAATTTTCATGGAGCCCATATAAAAATATTTACCGAAATCTACAACTTTACCTGTACATTTCTTCTTTAACGGGGCATGAATTGAGTCAGAGCTGAAACGGGTCACCGGGTCTGTACTTGGGTTGAGACTCAGCCTGATCCTGTGACCCAATTTCCACCCGGTTGGGAGAAAAGCAGTTTTCAATTATTTCCTTGTGTTTGAACAATGTTAACTGTGACCGGAACCGGTTCTTTTACCCTCAGAACACAAAAAATACAACACCGAAAATTCCGAGTTCATTATTTCCAAACCGGGTCTATTGGGTCAAGTTTCGGACCGGGTCACTAAAAGTGGCCAGGTGGAATGGGTCATAATAATTATGTTATTGCGATGCGTGAGCCAGAAGTGCAATAAATATTGTTTGGTGTTCAGAGGAACACAGTCTTCAAAGCTAATAGTATCAGTGGTTATTTCTGAACTCTGCCATTTTGGTGACATTTTGGATAACACTCGGCTGGATTTTAGATATCACCCCGCAATATAAAGTTATATCCGTTCTCTGGCTTGCCAAAACCACTTCTGGAACTTAAGTGAAAAAAGTGTTCAAATAGTGTTTAGAGGTGGGAAAAAGTATAAAAAAAAGTTAATAGAAGTTTATTCGTTTGAAGTGTGCGAAAGATTGTTTTGACAAATAAAGAAAAAGAGAACTTTAGTTAAAGTGATGGAAATACTATCGATTTGATTCAAAGTTGACATCCAATAACGCTATTACAAACTAATTCTTTAAATTAATGCTGTGAATGGAAACTTGAACAACTCAGAAAGCCATACCAAGCTTTTTTTTTTTTGTATATAGAGTAATTCTAATGCAAAATGCCTGTTATCTTCGATTGATCAGCAAGTGATAAAAGCCAGCATCAGGTTTTAGCTGTAGTGTCGCAAGCGTTCGTCCCTCGTAAAGTGTGTCAGTCAGATTCAGTAGCAAGATCAGTTCTCTTTGCAGATCTGCCGCTGCCGAAAGAGATGACAAATGTTGATGGCCTTCTGCGCATTAACTCTCACCGAACTCCTGAGACGGAAAATAAATAAGTAAATAAAAACAAGCTTCGTTCATTTCGCGTCTTTCTTTTGCAGAGGCCACTCCCATTAAATTGGTGTTACAATTCCGTGATAAGCCGAGGTTTATTGAAAAGTCCTTGGTTCTATGTCTTTACGCCAGTAGAAACTTTGGTGAACTGTAGTTTGTATGGACCCTTTTCATAAATTTAACTTCGTCCCGTCATGATTACATGAGTGCAGTACTTGTTAATATCTACTAACATCCATGCTCCAGGTGAGATTTGAAGCCTAATGCCTCAGACCACACGACCACATCAGTCGGCTCTGTACAGTAAGTTCCCCAAACCTTTTTGGCCTTGAAACACTTTTCGTTTTAGGAAATATTTACTAAAACGATCATAGTCACTATCGTAGTCACAGTAGGCCTAAACGATCATAAAAACTTATCATAAAGGTTGCAATACTTAAAACGGCGTAAGTTCATGAGAGTAAATATGGTACTTATGGCTGGCGACAGCTCTGAATCAGAATTTCAATCAGATTTGTTTCTGTAAAGAGTGGTTAGTCCTAAGGCTAAAATAAACGGAACAAGATGAAACAAATCTGACAACGATTTTCTAATGTACACATGCGCGTATTTCTGTGGAAAATTTGCGAAATGGAAATGTTTCCTACATCGCACAGGTGATCCGAGAAGAATTATCGTTAAGAGCTATTCCAATTTTCTAGTAGGCGAAGCTTTAGTGCAAGTAACATAAGCATTTCCTAGGAAATGGTGTTTATAAAACCCTACTATACCACCGTGTCACCGTGATCCAGGCAGTAACGTCGCGGACTTCGGATGGGCAACGCGAGTTTGAACTCTCCGGTCGACCACACTGACTGAGGTTTTCAGGTGTTTCCCTTCAATTTCACCAAGTAAGTGTCGGGATGGTACCTCAAGTAAAGCTCTGGTCACTCACTACCTTCCCCATCCTCCCTTACCCTATCGCAGCCTCAGCCAGAGCTGGTTAAAGGTCATAAATAAAAGTTGAAAGTAGAAAGTTATTGTCATGAGCAGAAGAGTGAATCATACCGAAGAAGAAAAAGTCTCTTTGAAGAGACAAGTTTTCCGAGTTAGGTGCACCCCATTGTTCCGCGGCATCGTCACAAAGAACAAATAATGATAAATTTGGTCGGCTTAGAAAATGGGAATATCAAGATTTGTGATTGAAATAATGCAGCAGGTGAAAATGTCATTATCAAAGAATTGACATATCGTAGAAGACAAGCGTGAAAATCTCTCTCTAAGCTGCATTATTCCATCACAAACTCGGCTGAGTTACATCTTTTGGATACAACTCTGCTCTGTCGAGATATTACGTAATTTGTAATGATTCCTCGGAATATTTGTGTGAAGACCCAGCTCCCGTGGTTAAGGCGATAACGTCGCGACTTTGGATTGGGTAGCTTCGAGGGGTTGAACCCCCACGGCGACCATCCTGGCTCAGGTTTTCTAGGGTTTTCTTCAGTTTCACCAGGTGAATGCCAGGAGGATGGTACCGATACTTTTCCCATCTAAATTCGATTTCTTAGCATCTTACTCCGAAACTAAGCTTATCTCCATATTTCTTCATTCTTCAATTTATGGAAATTACTTTTTGAGCACCCTGCATCTTAAATTATAATCACTTCGTTCTGGAAACTGTTAGCACTTGTTGAATCATAATTACTTTAATTGTATTTTCTTTCTACTAACAAATCATTTATAGATGATATATTCTCTGAGTGCGATTCCAAAATCAGAGCAAATTCTACCTGGTAATGCAATTCGTGGTCATTTTTGTGCACCAACTCCCAATGTAGAATTCCTTTTATGGTGCTTTAGACAACCTTGTCTATTTCGACTTTTAAGATTTTATTTTTACTTGTGAAAATCACTCCAGAAGGGTCGGTCGAATTTATATGATCCGAATTTGTTGAAGCAAAATTGAGAAATCATTAGGAATTGTTAAGATTTACACCACGATGTACACGCTTCGTACTTCAATCTTTCCTTGGCCCGGAGGTGTATTTATCCTTTATTTAATTTTTCAAGGACAAACTGAAGACTCTCTACAGTAGACACGTGGAGACACCCATAGACAATGTTTTGTAGTAATGTTTGTAATGTGTATGTGCGTAATACATGTCCCTCAATGTGTATTGAGTGACGGACATCTGATCCTCAGGAAAAGGAGCTCTGTGGGGCGTCTTTCTGTGTTGCGTTTGGAACTCTCGAGTGCTTTGGTGTCCCGCGGCGAAACATGGCTCTTCACAAAAAGTACTTGAAGTTAAATATCCTCTAGAGTTCTCGTGGTATATTTGAATACAGCAGCCTCTACCCAAACCTACGCATGTGGAGTAAATAGCATGGAGAAAAAGTTTCATTTTACCAACTTAACAGGGTTCATAGATCGTTCCTGCAAAGCGTTTGAGACGTTTAATCACTTGTCTATTTTGAAACTTCTTTTTAAAAGGACGCTGAATGACAAAGCGCGTGCTTTTTTATTTATTCATCTCATGTCCTGATACTTAGTCTTACTAGAAATGGGCAAAATCAGTTTTAACATTGTATAAATCAGAACCTATAATGATTTATAGAACATAAAACAATAATTTTTATTTTAAAACCTACTTTCCGTTTAACCTCCCGCCCCCACATTTTTAACATTTTTCAAAATACTTCAAAATTTAATAGCATTATCAAAATTTTAAGAAGATACATCTCTAGTAATGCAATGGACAGCGATCTCGGGATCTTGTCCATTGATGAGTGATACATTGTTAATTAAATAATGACGTCATAATCTTTGACAACGAATCACTCATCAATGGACAAGATCTCGAGATCGCAGTCAATTGTATTTCATAGTAATTTGTAAAGTACTAGAGATGTATCTTCTTAAAATTTTGATAATGCCATTAGATTTTGAAATATTTTTAAAAATTTTAAAAAGTGTGGGAGAGAGTAGCAAGGAGCCTTAACAAAAATTTGCAACTGTAAAGGAAAACAAATCAAACAACCGTCCTCAGGCTTCCCGTTCGGAAGGTCTTTGGTTCACTCATAGTGACCGCTCAATCTCACTGAGTTTTTTTTTCTGATTTCCAGTTGTCAGGCAAACTTGGGAATGGTCTATTCTTTCCCAAATTCTCCTCGTTTTTGCACCTGTTGTCTCAAATGTAAAATGGATTGTCAGCTGTTTAGTTCCTTAAATACATGATATAGGTCTAAATAATAATAATAATAAAACTGACAGTTCAACAAAAATCTAAGTTAAGATTGAAACACTGTTTTCAATACAAACTGAAAACAAAATTGAGTTTTCAGTTATTGTATTCGTTCCTAACGTAGACATATGCATCACGTCTATTGACAGTTAAGGATCAAATCTCGGACTTTTAAAATTATTTAATTATAAATGATCCTTCGCTACTTCTGCAAAAATTTCCAATTTGATTGCTATTTGCAGACGATTTTAAAATACTTGTAAATATTGCAAACCTTAATGAGTGCCGCCTTAAATTTAAAATAGACTAGAAATAAAATGCTATGATTAAAATGGTATTGGTTTAAGTTTTGGGAATTGGAAGTATGGAAATACTCGGCAGTGTGAGCCAAAGTTGCCTAAAGGCCATAAATCCAATTCACGCTACATTGCCAGTTTTCACAACCTCTTCTCCGCAGAGTATTTGGCATCTACTGCGGAAATACAAATTGACAGCATTGGAGCTACGTGATTGGAGAGAGAAAAATTCCGCAAGGACAAAACGCTTCTCATCCGGAAACCTCTTTAACATCGTCATAATGCGACCTTAAATCAGAAGAAATGACGTCTCTAGGCGAGTAGATGTTCCTGGGGAATGGTAGTAGTGGACATTGAAACCGGTCTGGAACTGGATATTTTCAGCGCCTTTTTTGTGCTCTAGAAGTAACACCTCCGATCCCGGTCAACCCTAAAATAAACACTGATCAAACGCAATGCAAGAATTAAAAACTGTCCTTCGTGTCACTGGGTCGAAACCGGGTCAGACCGGGTATCATCAAGCACAAACCCGGTGACCCGTTTCAGCTCTGGTAGTGGACATGGTCCATGTTCTACGTACACTCACAGAAAAAATGCATTTCGATAACAATTTTAATTTTTATTTAACTTACATTTACAGGTCAAGGTGCCTGTCTGGCCCATATTTGTTTTAATAAAGGCTGTCCTTGTATCAAGTTTTATCCCAGGTGTACCATCTTTACAGTTGCGTAATGAAACTTGAAAAAAAAAGAAATATAATTTGTTATCATGATTTGCCTGGGCGCTCACCTCTGCTGCTTGCGGTCCTTGGTTAGATCCGAGCTCATGCATGCTATGTGGGTTTTGTGGTGGACAAACACTGTGTTCATTATTTTCTCGTGGTTTTCCCGTTTCCTCCCACTTTCTTCATTCCATCAATTCTCCCATCATCCATACAGCCTGAGCCAAAAGTTGGCAAAAGCCCTTAAAATAAAAATTAAAATTGTGACCTGCCTGAGGGTAGATTACAGTTCACAGAACCTCCCTGTAGTAGTACCTCAACAGAGAGGTTCGTCCAGTTGGTTTGAGTGGTTCCCACGCCCGTATTTTGTGTGCGTGATGCCAGGCTGGCGGGAATCCATTGAACGCTGTGGTTCGAAACCCACTTTAAGTTTGTAAGTGCCGTACCAACTCTTGGAGAAGCTTGTTTATGAATAATAAATCCTACGTTTATTGTTTTTTTCTTTTAAAAAAATAAAAAACCCGCGGGGACCTTAGATAAAAATTAAGTAAAATCAAAATATTTTCAAGGAATAATTGAATAAAGGGACCTTACTTATCGTGGGGCCGTGCATGCTGTACTTCACTATTAATTCAAATTGGCATAATAATAGCATGTTTCAATGATTATACAGTTGGAAGTGTTTTAGATGGCGTGAACCAAGGTAGCGTAGGTCTTGCATCACCTCATGTTAACCTAAAATTCCATCCAATTGCCTTTGGACAAACGTTAAACATTTCTTTCATTGCGTTTACTTCGCTCATTCTTATGTTTGTAGAATGTCAGAGATCAAACGTGACTGCTCTAGTAAAACGCAATGAGAAGTAGGAGTGGCAACGAACGGCGAGTTTGTGAAGTAAAATTTACGAGATCCAAAAAGTGGAGGTTTTAAATCTAATTAAATGAACTGCGCAGAAAATTTGGCATGAGGGATGTGATAGGGCAGATCGCATAACTTTGATCTGTAGTGGTTTGATCTATGATCACGAGCTATTCTAAATGGTTATACAAGGAAGATGGTTGGACAAGAGGTTCTAGAAACACGTTTCCAACTCTTCCAGCAGTAAATATAGCATGGAAGCAGGTGTGTCATCTGTAAAACTGAGCAAAAGCAGAGACTTGTTAGAAAGAACATGTGAAGTTGAGGAGTGTTTGATAATTAATTTGTTTTTAAAATATAATTTGCAATGACCAAGTGAGCTACTATGGTTACGTATCCCCGCAAGACTTGATCCCATATTTCCGTGTACTGAAGAGAGTGCTAACCTCTTGACTAGTTGGTCACCGCATTTGTTTTCGTTGTCTAATATGTTGTAAATCGATAACAGTTATATCTAAATGGTCCAAGAAGTGTGCTTGTAAGAGGAAAATAATGGCACATTCTAAAATTCTGTATCACTTTCTGAAGGACCCCCACACACGTTATGTTCTGCAGCACAGCAACAATCGCGGCATACAACAGTCCGGACTGTAGCCGCATCTCACCGTCCGGGACCCTGGTTGACTGCAGCGGCACCAATTGGATATTCTTAAATGGACTTTAAACCTTAGGTTCCATTTTCCATGCAGCATGCCGCGACTGTTGCTGTTTCATGATGCCAGAGTGTGTGGAACCCTTAACAGGGACTCCCGAATTTGAATTTTATTTATGATCTTTAGGTATCTTAGGCTCAGGCCAGGACAGGAGAGAAAGGTAGTCGACCAGGGCCTAGTTTGTAGGTACCATACCGGAATTTGCCTGGTGTGACAGGAAAAAAATCTGGAAAAACCTCAGTCAGAGTGGGTGCTCGCTGGAATCATTCCCAGGACCTTCCGATTGCTAAGTCCTACCAACTGAGCAACAACCGCTCGGCGGGGATGTCCGAGCTTGCTTGTAAACGGATATGTTCAGATTCAGATGTTGTATATAGTATTAACAATAACTAATTTCCGTTCCGATTGTCACTTCCGTTCGCAAGGATCTTTTCACTTGCTCGTATTCGGATTTCAGTGTTATAAATCTATTTCTATAGGAGTCTATTCTCTGCTTTTAATTTTTCATAATTGTAAGATGACCATGAAACGGTCGTTACTCCAGTGACAGATATCTTTTTGTAAATACATTGTTGGCTTGTTGTTATAAGATCAGCAGATGACATTTTATTCCCATGAGGTCATTTGTGTACTACCAGGCACGTCCACTCCATTGAAGAGATCATATTAGCTTCACGTGATGTCATACAGTGTAATGGAGCAATCTAAAGTTTGGGTCATGTCTTGCAATAAGCACTTTGTAAGCAGTTTTTGTTTTAAGCTTCCGTCGTCCTTTAGGCAATGATGATGAAGTTTGCTGTACATCAGGAGCTTAGTTCTAAAAATAGACTTCGGTTTGTGTACGTTCATCTTGCATTCTAATAGCTTGATGAATGACGTTGGCTTTCCTTCAAGGTCAAGGGCATTAAAGAGATTTTACAAATATATTATAGGATTCAATCACGGACCCCTTAAAAGGGAAGGGGCGCTTGTTTTCCACAGTTTTTTTTCTTTTAATGTCGAATGACAATTTTTCAGATATTCGTTGTAATGGCAGTTGAATAGTTGAATACGATTTTTTTAAAAATATTTTGATTCGTATTAGTGTTTACCATTAAGCAGTGCTGTAGTCCCATATTTTTCAAAGGGTATACGCTAAGCAGGCACGTATGCAGAAGTTCCTTACGGGGGGTCCAGCGCCTTCCATGTGAGGGGGGGGAGGTCTGTTCGGGTGTGAAATTTATTTAAAATGAATATAATATTGCCAAAAATGGTACCAATTTCACAAAATAATCTGAATTTCAGATGGAGGAGTCCGGCCCCAGGACCCCCTGTACGTACGTCCCTGTTGCTAAGTTTATGATTTAACCGAAGACTGTGTTTCCATTAACTTTTGGTTGATGTTTCCATCAAATACAGGGATGAAATAATTTAATTTCTACATAAACAAAAAGAAAATGCAAAATGCTTTGATTATATTCCAGTGAGATAATAACAATGAAATTATATACATAATTTGTTGAATTGAGGAAAGGAGAAACAAGAAGATTGTCGAAACTTTTGCACAATTACGAGACATCTATATCAATTAACAATCGGTATAATTTTATGTATACGTATAAGACTTACTTGCTCAGTCATTACAACTCTATATAGTAAATCCTATGATAGAACTTATTCCATACATCGAAATCTCAAGTAATGTTAAGCTACTACTTTGCTTTTAAAAACATAGTTCAAACCTCTTATTACTTAAGACCTACACAGAGACCAACCAAGCTAACAAAAGTTCTGCTCAAATTAAGCGTTCACATTTCTTCAAAATTATTAGTGAAAAAAAAAGCCATAAAATGCTGGCGAGCATCATGTATTTCTACTATCTTCCTGTTCTCAACATTTTTTCCCGGCCATATGGAACCAACAATATTTGATTGTAATAATTTCACCAGAGTCATTGCCAAATTAAATAAATAAACGAAACAAAAGGTGATAATATGCGCATCTTTACAGAAGGTATACGCGGATGTGTAAGGTTAATCAGAGGGTAAACGGCGTATACCTCCGTCTACAGTCCTGCCATTGAGTAAGATTTCGGATTTACCAGTGAGTAAAAAGTCGCAAGAACATGCATTTAATTCTGCTGGTGCAAACTTTCATCAATTTACCCGGAACGTAAGAAATATTACATGCGAGTCGAGTCCTAGATTTTTAATTGCCAGTAATATCCAGGACTCAATCTCTACAGAAGCTTTACCCCGGATGTCATCATCAGTTTTGACTCTTGTTCGTGTCGTAAACAGAGCCGACCTGACCCGAACATAGGTCGTATTTTTCGTGTTCTGGGTCCTGGTCACCCCTGCAAGAAACACTTCAAGTGCAACGAAATAACTAAAAACTCTGGTTTGTCCTCCGGGTCAGGCTGGGTTAGAAGCCTAGACCCGATGACCCGTTTCATCTCTGGTCGTGAAGAACTACTGCCTAAAGAACAGCGATAAGCAACAGCTGGGAGTCCATTGCAGCAGCTCATTCTTCTGAAAATTTATTATAATTTCATTGGGAAGTTTTATATGCAGAAGTCCCTATGGGGTATGGAAGGAGTTTCTTATGGAAAACAGGTTAGAGTATCTTCGGGAGTTAGGTGAGTGCAGAAGCATAAACGTGAATGTAAAAACAATTCAGTTTTTATAGGTTCCCGATTGTCTGCAAACATTCCTTTAGTTCTACAAAATATTCGTTGAACATTTTATTGACTTGTGACGTCGGAGTAGATTATTAATCAAACAATTTCTAAACTTGCTCCAGTGATGAACAATGATTTAACGAATATAAAAAGAATTATTCTTCTGCAAAAATTGTTTCCACTGAATTTAAAGGAAATTCTTTGACATGTTGACAGCTGGGAAGTTTCTGATGTGAAGTCCCTTCGGTTGTGTTGAAAGGAACTTGCGTAATCTGTGGAATTTTCTCGTACTACGGAAATGCTTGTTTCATTTTTCTTAGTGGAATGTTCAGCTTGTCTGTTTATTTTTGTTGGCTGAAAGAATGAGACAAATATGTTAATATTTCTCTCCACTGATTGCTATATTATTTAAGTTCAAAGTCAGTTAAACAGTATGACGTTTGTTCTTGGAAAGATAAAATATGCTATAAAGACAGTCTGTGGTGAGTCACTTGTCTCCCAATTGGTAGATCTTAGGATTAGATCCCGTGACTAGTAATCCTGAGTGAGATTTCCTTTTTTGTTTCCCCTCAGTCATAGTAGGCAAGTTCCGGGATGGTATATTATTTTCTCCAGTTAATAGGAGAAATTATAGCTGTCAGGTGCTAATAAATGTATTCTAACAACTGAAACCTTCTCTGCTACTAAATCCTTCAGAGTGCAAAATGAAAATACGATTGTCTCTTCAGGTTTTCCAGTTTAGTGTAGACTAATGAAAGTGGTTTCCGGTTTCTTTGACATGATTAGTGTGAACTTAATACAATGATTAAAGAAAAGAGTTTCTTAAATTTCGTATTGCAAAGAAAACTCAAAATGATTTGTGTAAATGTGTTGGCCTAAGAAGTGAGAATTTACTGAAACTTACGTTATTGAGGAAAGCTATGGGAAAACCAGATGAGAAATGAATTTGAATTTATTGTAAGACCTTTAGACATCTATGGGAATAATGAAAAGCAAATTAACGAGATTCGAGTTGGCACCCAGACCTATGGTTCACGAAGCGCCTAGACTAATTAGACCTTTGAATTTGGATCAGCTATATTGAAAACTGGTAACTTTACATTTGTGAAGTCCCGTGTTAACTTTGCTATAGCTAGCTGTGGGAGAAGGAGCAGCCACTGTAGTCCAGGAGAACGTCGGGACGATGCGTTAAAGGTCCTAAACTTTCCCATCCTCTACCTACCCTTTCCCGGCCTAAATCAAAGATGCCAAAAGACCATAAATAAAATTATGTGGGAGATGGAATGGGGAATGTAGCGGCCAGGGCTCTTGTATATATTATCCTAGTATTCGCCTGGTACATTCGATACATTTTAGATTGAGTGTGAGCACGTTTGGAACATGAATATCCGAAATCAAATACCTTAACCACTGGACAAGTATATACAGTGAAACGCATGTGGTGTTCGACATAAATTTTAGGATCATTTACAAGTAGATTAGTAAACGCAAATATTTTCGTGTGCTTCGCTGTAAAACCAAATGTGGAAATGGAAAACTACGCAGAATTTCGCCAGTTTCTCCTCGTGGTTGAGTTGAACCGAAGAGTTTTTGTAAGCCAAATAACCGCATGAACAACTGGAATATTCCTGTAATAATATTAAAATACAAGTGTTATGTCAATGTACTTCATTTGACATCCTTTCCCTTTCTCAATTCAAATTTTATTCATCAGAAGGTCTTCATTAAGGAAAGTAGATGCAGAGCCTTTTGAAGTAGCAGCCAAGGACTGAGAAGTTAAACATGGTAATTTATACGTAATTATCTTCTTACGATTCACTTGCCTCATCTTTTATTGCTCCGCGAACCTGCTCTTTGGTGCGTAAAGTCCGTCGGTATTAAATGAATCTAACAAAGTCGAGGAGGGATAATGTCAGTTGCGAAGGTGGGATCCGAGTATCTAAAGAACAAAATTTGCGAGTCATTGTGTAAGCACTGACATGCATACCCTGTAATGAAATGGGTAAAATCACGGACTTCGAGTCAATACTGGAGAGGCACACAGGTTCGAGTCGTCCTTCCGGCAATCCTGATATTGTTTTTCTTCACTTTTTTTACTCAGCTTCACAAGGGGATTTCGAAATAGTACGTAGATCTTCCTTATTCCTTTCCCTTGAAGAGTGCTTCCCGTTGCACGTCATCCATCTGACTTCTGTCCAGTTCATTGATGTTTATTAAATAAACAATTTCTATTATTGAACGAAGTACAAGGTGCTTACAACGTCATCTTCATGCAATGGAAGGCAATGACAATCCACTATCGTTTCACTTTGTTGCGTAATGACCTTCGGGTCAGCACCTGCTCACACCCATCACTCCTTTTATGCAGGGGCGTTTCTACACACGATATGAGAACAGCCCAAACAGTAAAACAATGGAAGATGCAACTGCGGCCTCATTTACTGCTGCCGCTTTAGAGCCCTTTTATACGTGTCGCTTGCGGCGTGAAGCTTGAAATCAGACTGCAACCACTTTCCCTTGCTTCACTTACGACACGTCGCTTCAGTAGCTGGGACAAAAAAGAAAATAGGAAGAAAACGAAGGACGAAAAATGAAGATGGTGGTGTTGCCAGTGCGTATTGCACATTAGATATATAGACAAGGTGTTAGTAACGGGCCTGAACGCCTGCCAACACCGCCATCTTCATTTTTCTCTGGAGGGGGAGTAGTTTATAAACGTATGCACTGTTTTATCTTCTCGTGTTCTGCAGATCAGCGACGGCTGTTTTTCAGAACGTAGCAACAGGAAATCGCGCGAGATTCGCATAAATACAGTAATTTGCTTCCATTGTTTTACAGAACGCAGCGTTCATGTGGTTCTCAAGTCGCTAGAAAAGTGCATTCGCATGAAAGGAGCCTTAGAGAACGCGAGCCGTTTGTGTATATAAACAGTGGTAATATACTGAGGTTGTATTTTTCAGCCGAAGGAGTTGAAGTTTCAGGCCAAGCCTTCCAGACCAGAGATGTATCCCAATCACAGGGAAAAGAAAAACGCGCTGGCAACACTACCTACTTGCTGTATTCTTCTTCCCAGCTATTCCCACGACATAAGTAAATGAAAAGGGTAGAAAAGAAAACTCATTCTACACAGGAAAAAATGACTGTGTTAATTCAACACAATGCGGTGTCCCAACGTGACTACCACTTGCGTGTGTTAAATCAACACAACACACGGTGTTGATTTCGGTACGGGGAGAAAAAAAAGTTACGGCAGCAGCTAGATTTGAACATAGGTTGCTTAGTTAGAAGTAGAGTGACTTACCGACTTCGCTAAATTGTCAGACGGAAAGAGTACTAGATTGAAACAGTATAGAGGCTAAAAAAAATGTTGCTGAACCCCAAACACAAAGAAAGTTACTCTCACGACTTATGCCATGATTCAATCACTTTTCCATTGTTCAAACCGGGATCACAATTCCCAGTTATTGAGAATATGTTCCATTTCTATGAAAGCAAGCGCAGTATTTGACATTTTGTTACGATAAGAAGGCAGTAATGCTGCTCAAGTGTTTCGCTATCGCCATCTTACTTGCTTTCATGGAAATGGAATATTCTCAATGAATGGGAATTCCGGTTCCCAATTGAGAAAAAAGAAGTGATTAAACCATGGGATAAGTCGTGCAAGTAACTTAGTTTGTTTGGGGGGTTCAGCAACATATTTGATCAAATACATTGTTTGAATCTATAGTGTAGTCGTTTAATTCAAATGTATTTCAGTAAATATCGTTTACATCTACTGTTTTTTCTGTCTGATAATTTAGCGAAGTCGGTAAGACGCTCGGCTTCTAACTGAGCAACCCGTGTTCAAAACTCGCTGCAGCCGTAACTTTTTTTTTTCACAGTACTGAAATCAACACCATGTGTTGTGTTGATTTAACACACAAAAGTGGTAGTCACGCTGGGACACCGCATTGTGTTGAATTAACACAACTATTTTTTTACAGTGTAGCCTGCTTTCTTGTACGCGCGAAAGAAACACCATGCGTAAAAAGAGAAAATTACAGCCGTAGCAGCATCTTGCAGATCGAATTACGAATGCACTTAGAAAAGTAATGCTTGTAAGTGGTTGTAGGAAATCAACTGATAAGGTTAATAATCCTGCTAGGAAACAACCATTTCTATTCGACGATTCTAAAAATTTGACGCTATAGAAAATTTTGAAGCACATTAAGGCGTAGGTGTTCAACCTCATGAGGACTAATATCTCACCCTAACATAATGTAAACCTCTCACGAAGGAATAAAAATAATATATTTCAAAGAAAGTGCTGTTGTGAAACACTGGAACCTTATCCGGTGGCACTGTTTTGAATTTTGTGAGTCGAAACTCAGCAGCGCAATTGTCTGTATAGTTGGTTGGAAAACCTGTATAGAGAATTGCGGAAGGACACACAATCCAAACATTTCACAATCAGCATTTAGTTTCACTAAAATGCAACAGAAAAAACACGTTTTTTTAAACCAAAGAAATGGACTAAACAGTAAAAAATAATAAAATTATGAATCGAAAAATAAAAGCGTGGGTGCTCTTGCTTACCTTATAATATCTAAGAGTACCCACGCTTTTATTTTTTAATTATTTTTTTAAAATCCTTTTTTAATTTATTTTATTTATTACTCTCTTCGGGTTATTTCAGTGTTCATACTTTTTCTCCAGCTAATATTTTGTGGCCCAAATCCTAAAGTGTTCTGCAACCAGCCAAACCGAGCCGCGGTGCAGGCTAGTATTTTATTTTAGGATAAAGAAGTCTGTAATAACAAAACATTAAAATATGTTTTTAAAATATATACATATATAGAAATGTATGGAAGTAACTATGGCATGTTGTATTGTCACCCGACTTACGTCACTGTGCAAAATTTCATCATAATATGACGTCGGGAAATGAGTTACATTAACGTTGAAAGATTTTTACCAGAGATGAAACATGATTACAAAGTAAGTTAATAAAAATTTGTAAAAAAGACAAAAAAAATAAAAACTTTCAGAACTCCACGAGTCTAGTTTTTTTAATGCCGTGACTTGAGTAGGCTATCTAGGAGGTGCAATGTGCTACAGGCCACCTACCTGTCCCTGTTCATAAAATAATTTCTGAGTGCTATGTGGGTGTGGGTGCAACGAATCTATTACGTCATTCGGTAATAAACAGGCCAAGCGTAGAAACATTATTTTTTCATAGAGTTGACATTCATTCAGGTGAAATTTGTAATCTTTGTATGTGTTTCCGTTAGTAACGAACGTCATAGTAAAGACTGGCAGAGTCCGTTTGCTACAAAAGCAATAAAGTCTGGAATTACCTGCATTTTTTTTTCATCAGACCTTCTTAATGGGCGGCCCGCGGGTAGGGCTGCCAGACAGACGTCTTCTTTTTTCTGGACACGTCATCGCTCCAACCCCGAGGCCCCATTTTCAACTTTTTTTTTTTTAAACTAAGAGTACTATCAAAAATATAAGCGCACTAGAACTTAGATTACTATGAAATACAATGCACAGCGATCTCGAAATCCTGTTGATTGATGAGTGCTGAGACTTCAGTTAACTAATGACGTCGTAATCTTTGAAAACGTATCACTCGTCAATGGACCAGATTTCGAGATCGCTCTCCATTGTATTTCATAATTTCTAAGCTCTACTGCGCTATGCGCTTACATTTTTGATAGCGCCTTTAGTTACTGAAATATTTTGAAAAACGTTAAAATGTGGGAGTTGGAGCGAGGAGGGGCACAGTTGTTTTGTCCGGGTTCTTTTTTGAGTGAAGTTCTCTTTTCTCCTCTTTTTCCGTTTGGATGCTATAGCATTTGCGTGCTAGAAGATATGTTAGCGTAAATGCCTTATTGTCGTTAGAAAGAGGTTGTAATTCATGTTTTGTGGGCGATGTAGCAAAGTGGTTATCAGTCACTATCAGACACGCTATTTGTGTCGAGACTCGAAGTAGGCACTTTCTGAAACAATTTAGAATGATTTTATGTTAGGTTAGAAAAGAACGTTGGAAACTACAGGGTGTACTGTATTTTGCAAATTTTGTACAACTTGTGAAGTCAGAAAGTACTTTTTCATCTGTCTTTCACAGTGGTTGCTTTGTAGAAACCTTGTCGTCCTATATTATTATCACTGTTCTCATGGTTTCTTCATTCAGAGAATGTAGGTCTGTGTTGATGATTTCCGATCTTAATTAATTCTAATTCCGATTTCCAAAATTTAGTATTCATTTAAAAGGCTACCCCATTTTATCATACCGGTTGATCAAAACGGAAAATGAACTTTTTTGGAAATGCAATTTCGGGAAAACAAAAACAGACATGAAATATTTCGCTATATCTCTTTTTAGAAGAAGATTCATTGGAGCAAGAGAGCATTCTGGTTAGTTGATTATTATACACTGGCATGGGTCGAGAAAAAAAAACTTTTATTTTTAAATCTGATAATGTCTAGTGCGCAGACGTGGCCACATAATTGTGGCAGAGACTTTCAAAACGAATAATAATAAGAAGAAGAATTTCAGACAACTCCTTGTGCTGCCGCATAGGGCTTGAAATGTCACCATTACTGCGAATAGGCAACCCGCGTAACTCGCTCAGTAGGATTTCTTTCGGGGTTCCTGGCCGGTGACTTTTCGACTTTAAAATATGGCGAGTGAAGTCAGACATGAGTTAACCATAATCGGAGTATTGTTGTACCAGAAACGTGCAGCTTCTTTACTTAGTTTTCGCTTTAAAGAGACTCAAATAACCCAGAGCTCTGCACGAGGAGAAGGCTGCACTGAGAGTTTCGCCCACCCATCTGACGGTTATAATAAACGCAGTCTAACCAGGCTACCTTACTAAGCTGGATAGCTTTACTTGTGAGACTTCATTTACATAGAATGACATAATATTTGCTTTAATGAGGGCCGCACGTTTTTACATATTTTCCTTTAATTCACAATGGTTCCCGTGTCTTCAAATTTTACTACCGTAATTTAATTCATTTCCCGATGTCATACAATGACGAAATAGCGACGTAAGTCGGGTAACAATACAAGTTTTTTTCTTTAATCTGAATTTATTTCTGTTTTGATTTACATATTTGTTTTTATATACAGATTTAGTGGCTCTCATAAGCTGATGCTTGTGTGTGAGCCAGCATCTCAAGTCACTTCTTGTTTATTATTATTACCTTGTTATTTTATACATCTTTTTCGTGATCAAATATAGTGCAATGTAAAACCAGCACCTATTTACAAAATAATTACATACTACGATACTATAATACAACAATGCTACAAGATCATTTGTATATAACAATTAGTTTAATCTAAGATTGCTTCTGCTTTTTCCATTTGATATATTTTTGACCCATTTTGGCATTAGTTTGACATTAAATTTTTCTCTGTTTTTATGTATATTGGCATATTATTGCAAATTTTTGGCACCATGCAACTAGAATGGCATTTTGCTATTTCTTTATTTGTTCTTGTGTGTTCTAAATTTAGTTGTGTTTTACTTCTAGTTTCCTGGATATGTTGCACTTTTTTCCATTCATTTTCATTTCTTTTAAAACACATTAGAACAGCTTTCATGTACAATTTAGGTACATAAAGTACAGAGAATTCTTTATACATTTTCTACTCTCGTTTCATACGATTTGTTTGTATTCTTAATATAATATTTTGTTGAACAATTAATGGTTTTAAGTTCGTCTCGTTACCCCCCCCCCCCCCTCCCAGCTTGTTATGCCGTATTGGAGTAAGCTTTGTACCAGTGCATAATACACTGTGTGTAGTATCTTAATGTTCAATACATTTCTAAGTTTTACAAATTTATAAGATAGTTTCCGTAATAGTTTTATTACACGTTGAATGTGTAGATTATATCTCAAGTGTTCATCAATGATTATTCCTAAATAACTAATTTGTTTTTCTCGTACAAGACTCTTACAATTACAATTTTTGATCTTATCACATTTATGCAGTTTTATTTCCATATTCCTTACAAGTTGTCCAGTTATTGTTGGAGAAAATGTTATATACTTTGTTTTGCCAGCGTTTAATACTAGTAAATTTACGTTTAGCCAATTGCTTACTTTGTCAAACCCTATTTCAGTTTTACGATAAGTTTAATCCCACGTTGTAGCACTAATTGTTAATGATGTGTCATCTGCAAGTGACTGTATATGACCATCTAGTTTTAAGTTACATAGCTCATTTATATATATTAAGAATAGCAAAGGATCTAAAACTGTCCCTTGCGGGATTCCATATTTGATACAAGAATAATTGCTTATGAACCAGGATAATGCCAGACCTCGCACTCCTCTGTGTTCCATTTTACTTAATAGTATATCATGAGATATGGTGTCGAAAGCTTTAGCTAAGTCAAGGAACACAGTTATTACTTTACGATTTTTGTCAATTTCTTTACATATTGTTTCTCTAAGTTTGCATGTTGGATCTGAAGTGCTTTTTCCAGCTCTAAAACCAAATTGATTTTCTGAGAAAAAATAGTTTTGTTCTAAGAAGTCTTTTTACAAGTCTTTTTTAAATGCATTTTTTTTAGTAGTTTCGAACAGCTGCTTAGTAATGAGATTGGTCTCTAATTATTTACATCACTTTTTGTTCCTTTTTTATAGATAGGTTTTATTATAGCAGTTTTAAAGTTTTCAGGAAATAAACCTGTTTCAATACTCACGTTAAAAATATGTTGTAACGGATTTGCTACATACACTTTCGTATTTTTTAATATCGCTGCAGATATTTCGTCTATACCTGATACTGTCTTTAGCTTTCATCACTTAACTTTCTGCTCCGTGATTGGATTCAGGAATAATGAATTTTTGGACACGCTTCTGTTTTACGAGTATTATGCATTTTCACATCTAATTTATTTACTTTATTTACCAGTCTTTCACCTATGTTAGAAAAGTGGTCAGTTAATGTATTAACTACCAAATTTGGGTTGTGTTCAAACTTCGTTAAACCTTCATTTGTTTGTATTTCTTTGATATCAACATCTTTCTTTTGACTTTTATCTGTGATGTTTGCAATGACTTTCCATAATTTACCTGTAACATCGTTACATTCCAAAATCTTTTTGCTATATTTTTTACTTTTTTATGAGTTGATAGACTTTGTCTAATACTTTGTATACTTTTTCTAATATTCTTTTAACTTTATATTCTTAGGCTTAGTCGGCAAGTAACAAAACATATCTCTTTCTCGTATAGAGCTGATAAGACCTTTAGTTATGCACGGTTTTAACCTACGGTATTTACTGTTATGTATTCCGTTTTAACAGCTTTTTTTATGTACAAGTTTTCATTTTTTCAATAAAATTATTTGTGGCAGTATTTACACTTATTTTGCATCACATCCGACCAGTCACATTTGTCTAATTCCTTATTTAGTAATGAGTAATTTACCTTTACATTACAATATACCCTTTCTTTTTTTTTTTGGTAATGACATTGGGATAATAATACAAGTAAGAAAATGATCTGTTATAGTTGTTGGAGAACTGCTGACATGGATTCCTGCGGTGTTTTATGCTTCAGAAAGATGTGATCAACACAATATTTGCTATTTTGTAAACTCTAGTGTTTGTATTAATACATCAAACAAACACGTTTCTGTACATTGTGTTTAAGTATGTATCTATGCTATCATATATTTTTCTTTAAGAATATCAAGATTTATGTCACCAATTAAAATCGAATTTGTCGGAGTTTTTTTTTTTTATTTTTTTCGTTTAATGATAATAAAAAAAGGTTTCTCATCATTACTCGGACTACGATATAAAGCATACAAAGAACATGTTTCCGTGTTGTTTACTATGTCAATGCGCATGCCACTTGTCTCAGCAATTTTAATTTCATTGATATCAGCATTAACTGATTCATTTATAAAAGCCATTACACCATCAGCGCGCGTTGTTGATCTTTCTCTGTAAAAGCAACGATAGCCGTAGACTGACTGACTGTTGTTTCGTTTTTCCATATTCGTCAAAATTACGACATCAACAGAAAAGTTTGTTTTGAAATAAAATTTAGAAAATCATGTAGGTTCTTCCTTAAAACTACAAACATTCATGTGAATTATTGTTAGTCCTTCTTTACTCTTAAAATGATTATTTAAAGTACTTACATCTTCACAAATAGTTGCATTTGTATCTTGATAAATTTCAATATCTTTTGAAACTTCTTCAATTGTTGACACACGTTTTTCTCATGCGTTTACATTTAAGGCACTAATTTTTCATGTTTTGGAGATCTTCAATGCACTTCACTTGCTTCACACGAGCTGTTTCGTTTTCCTTTATTAGGATACGTCCGTCACGTACCCAGGCAAAACGGAAGGCATTATTTTCGGCGAATTGCTTGGTTCCATACCACAGTTTGCGATTGCACGCTGTAAGTTGTTCATTCATCTAGACATGGGCATCAGGGAATGATAGATTGACTTCTCAGGCTAGTAACATTTTATTTTCTCGGAATTTTTGAAGCCAGTTATCCCTTATAGCTTTGAAAGACAATTGCGCGACTATTTTTTTTCGGTTTGTCTTTCTTTGCGGGTTTTCGATAAGCTTTTTTGATATTTTCTTTTTTGGGGCTGGATTCCAATTGCTTGGATAACTTCCATGACAAGATCTTCTATGTTCTTTAGTTTCTGGAATGCCTATTATTTCGATGTTTGCCTGTAGGTGGTGGTGTTCCATATCCCCTAATTTTCTTTCTTGTCGTGCCACAGATTGTTTCAGGTTTCGATTTTCATATTCAAGCGTTTCTGATTTTGACGTCAGTCCCATAACTGTTTTTCTCAGTTCCTCTATGTCTTTTTGAAAATCATCAAATATTGGATGATATGAAACTCTCACTGTTTTCTAGTTCACGAACGGTGACACTTCCCCCCCCCCCCCAATAAATGACAACTTAGAATGGATTTCACTTACTTGTTGTACTAGTTTCTTCAGGTCGATTTCTTGACCTTGCATTAATTCAAAGCTGCTGCTTTCCTTCCATGAGCTACACTTCCATTGATCTTTACGAGCCCCAATTTCCTAACGTTTTCCACACTCTTCAAATTTGTACATTTAGTATGGAAATATTTTTCATACCCACCTGTATAAAAGATAACTTCTTTCATGTTCTGGTAATTTATTTATTTCTCACAAGAGCCGCACACGTCTTACTCCTATGAATGCTGACTCGAGAATGCTACTTTAGAATGTTAAGGTTCCATTGTTACTTTAATATATTTCTATATTTTAAAAGCATATTTTTATAGTAAGAACTTTATCCCAAAATAGATGCTAGTCCGCTACGATGTTGCGTTTGACTAGTTGCGGAACGCGGGTGATAAAACATCAGCTTACAATATATATATATATATATATATATATATATATATATATATATATATATGAGCTCCTGCGTAGCCTAGTCGGTAGCGCGCTCGACTTCAATGCGAGCGGTCCCGGGTTCGATTCCCGGTGGGGGCTCAAAAATTTCGGTGTTGACCCAGCATCGTGAGGACAATTGGGGAGCTGGTGTGAATAAAGACAGTGGCGATCACAGTGAGAGCTTCGCCTCTCCTCTCCCAACCCGTCTGGTCAGCGTGGGAGCAGTAGACCAACTCCTCCCTTCGGGGAGAGGCCTCATCCACTAGTGGATTGAATATGGCTGTGATTTATTATATATATATATATATATATATATATATATATATATATATATATATCTCCGAACACCGAAATAGCTATAAAAAATAATAATAAAGCTTTTAAGATATTTTTCTTTAAAAAAAAAAAAAATTCATATTAAAAAGTAAAAAAATTATTTTGTTTATGCATGACTAAAAAGCAACCTGTGGAATAGTCTTGACTAAAAAGAAAGGTATGGGGCGCTCCAACTGAATTTCTTAAGTTACTATATATGAGAAAGCGTCCTATGCTTTTCCTTTTAATCATGTATAAACTTTTTTTTTTTTTTACTATTTAATATGAATCGTTTCATGTTTTTGAAAACTTTTTTTACCCGTATAAAAGTTCAAAAAGAATATTTCAAAATTATTTTAGTGCGTTGTTGATAAGGGTACGAGAAAAGAGGTTATTTTTGCTTTTTTAGTGCATATTTTAATAAGTGTGTGTTTTTAAAAGTTACTTTTTTGTTACTACTCAATGTTAGAGCGGAACCATCGTCATCAGTGTTTTGTTTACAAAGCAGATGTCTATGACGCAATCTAATACTTCCTGCCCCCTGTTATTATCAACGAAGTTTAAGTTTGGCGGAAAAAAAACGGAAAATAAGATAATTAGCGAGGAGACAGTTGCATAAATTCCTGAGGACCGGCTTTTCCAGATTTCTTTTTGGTAAACGATAGTTGATGTCCCTGAAAATGAGTTGTCTGTCTCTCTAGAACCTGACCAAGATGCTGTTGATTGCCAAAGATGAAGCACGTCCTTTACAATATACGAAGCGTTAATGTTCAGTGCTGAAACTGTAGCACATACTTGAAGTAACGTTCATACAATTCTATAAAACTCCGCATTGATGATAGAATATGAGCCAGATAGTGTAATACTAATTATGGGAAGTTTTTTTCTTTCATTTGTGAATATTTTAAAATACAGTTCTTTCACCAATTATCACAGAACCTTGACGTGAAGGTCATTTATATGGTATTGTAATAAAACGAAAAAGCTTCTCTTTTCGGTAAGAAGACAGTCCTGTTTTTAAAATACCATTTAATGATCGTAAAAATTCTGTCTAGTTAAAATTTTGTGCTTCAAAGAAACGCTTCCTGTTATGCTTTCATAGTTAAAATATGACACACTTTGTATTCAAATTTTATGTTTAGCTTATATGTTTATGGAAACACCTTTATGGTTTATGGTTAATATTCTGATCTACACTCAAAAAAAATATTGGTGTTTCTTGCCACCCCAAAAGGAGTAATAGAACACCTCTACACCAATTCTAGTGTTTGTTAGCACCATCCGGGGTGTCCAACACCGTTTCTAGTGTTGACAAACACCTCTACCGGTATTCAGAAACGCCATTAGGAGTGTTAAAAGTACACCGCTAGAAGTGTTAGGGAACACCTTCAATGGTGTTTATTAATACTCCTAACGGTGTTTCTGAATACCGGTAGAGGTGTTTGTCAACACTAGAAATGGTGGTGGACACCCCAGATGGTGTTAACTAACATTAGAATTGGTGTTAAACAGCACAGGAATTGGTGTAGAGGTGTTCTATTACTCCTTTTGGGGTGGCAATAAACACCAATAATTTTTTTGAGTGTACATGTTAACAAACAGAAATCCCGAAATATTATAGTTTAGTCCCTCATAGCTTTTGTTGACTTCAACAAAAATTTGACAAAATTTAACAGACTGCTGATCTCATTAGGAGAAATCAGTGTCCCTTGACCCCACCCAACACGCAGCAAGTCAAAAGGAGTAAATTGACAAATACTTCTTCTTGTAGGGAACAAGGTGGGCAGAAGGTTAGATGATTCTTACACAGAAGAGCGGAAATTTTCAATGGTTTTTCGTTCTTGAGATTGAAAAAAATTCAATCTTCGTTCTTGAGATTGAAAAAAATTCAATCTTCGTTCTTGAGATTGAAAAAAATTCAATCTTCGTTCTTGAGATTGAAAAAAAATTCAATCTTCGTTCTTGAGATTGAAAAAAATTCAATCTGCAGTACTAGTACCGTAAGTCTCACCTAAAATACGGAATGCAAGGTTTTAGTAGGCAATACACAGCCTAAACGGCTTGAGCTAGAAAAACGAAATTTGGTATGAATGTACACAATCACTAGTAGGTTACGAAAACCTTACAAAATACTTCCAAAGACGCCATCTTGGATTAAAATGGCGGACCCCAAAAATTCATTTTCAACACCGTTTGAGCTAGACATACGAAATTTGGCATAAAGGTGTATTATCAAGAGTAGTGTAGGAAAATATTACATTTTGAAAACGTCGCCATCTTGGATTCAAAATAGCCGCTAGAACATTTCCAACACCGTTTGAGGTAGAGATGCGAAATTTGACATAAAGGTGTAGAGCAAGCAAGAGTAGTTTAGAAAAATACTAGGCCTACATTTTGAAGTCGCCATCTTATATTTAAAATGACATCCCAAAAACATTATCCACGCCATTCTACCAATGGCACTAATTTCTGCCATTCACTTTCAATCGAAAAGAACGTATTTTTCCCAGTGACGGGCTAATTCACGTGTTTTTTCCGGTACCTGACGTACGCAATTTAAAAAGTATTTTGTCATCTTTTTACAGTGGTTCACAATGTAGCATGGTTACAATTGAACTTTTATGTGCCATTTGTTACCTCGAAGGTTATAGAAAAACTAAGCCCTACTGTGTAGTTAATCGCGTTTAGTTAAAAGTGACAACAGAAGACAAGACAATGTTTCTTACTCACACACATATACCAGAAGACGTCAGGAGTAAGATATATACAAGAAATCGTTGAATGTTGTTCTTAAGTACTTGACGGGACGAAACAACCTTTCGAAGGCGTTCTCTCGCAGTTGTCCGGCTAACCTAGGGGATAAAGCGTTAGATCGCTGGCCGGAAGATAGCAGGTTCAAGACCCGCCGAGCCAAAGTTTTTTTAAACCTTTTTTTAGTCGAAAGAACATTGTTTTCTTGCTGTTTATGAATAAATGCTCCCGTTTTCTTCGTTTTTATATTTCAGCATTTTATTGTGTCCCTTTCATGTTCAAAAGATGAAAAGTTCATGTAAAGAGAGCTATCATGGATCCGAGCTATGGAAAAGAGCTACCATTTCGAGTGGTAATGTCTCATCTTTGACTTCTAAAAGTGTGGTCCGTAAGATGAATATTTCGCTCTATTCGAGTTTAATTCCGCTTTTCCGAATATAGTATGTGGGCATAAGAAACAGGGGTTCGATTCAGGGCTTAGGGATTAGTGTTCATGTTTTCCTAAAATCATAAAGATGATACAAGAGTATAATTTCTGTTATATATATATATGGAGTTTCATTCAGATGATATATACCGGGAGTCCCAAAAGTTAACTATTAAACTAAAACCCATAGAAACATGGTTCTTGCACGACATATAGCGCTGTGTATTGGGAAATTTTAAAGATATTAACAAACTAAAAGTGAATCATCAGTCGGGCACGGTTGTAAACAAATGTTTCCAGTGTCCGATATTTTTTCAATAAAATTCTGTATATGTCCTCACAGTACCCATTTGGGTAACTGGTTGGAGCATTTCTCGGTGCTATTAGGCAGTGTCCTATGGACTAGAACCAAGCTTCCAATCATAAATAAACATGAGAAGAAAACTGCATAGAGTCAGGAATGCGTTGTTCGAAGTCAGAAGACAAACTTAAGTGACTCCCACGAATTCCGTCAAGATTTAATAACTTTTTGATTTGTCAGTTAAGGGACGGAGTCCACATGAGAATATTTTGTATTTCTACGAAAATGAGCGATCAAAATGGCTGCAGCAAACACTTGACGATCATTGGACACATGGTTACGATAAGAAACCGTTTTCCCTTTTTCTTCTTCTGCACAAATCACACTGGAATTGATAACTCAGAACGCCCAATAACAAAAGAAATTACTGGATGCTTTTAAAGAAAAAGGCAAAGCTATCCCCTTTGCTATACGCACACGCCGTGAACTGCGCATGGGGGATGTGAAGGTAGCGATCGACGTATTCTCCACCTACGGTACGAAGTGTGGTGGGGTGGTCAGTCCCACGCTCGGCCGCCTTTACCTATCAATGTGTCCAGGGATACCGAGGACACTCCGGTGCAAAATTTGGTAGGAGGCTGAGTGCAGCTCAGAGCGTCACGCATGGGAACACTGCGAGAAAAGTCTCCAGCCTTTTCCAGGATTACTGCTGGTAACTGCAAATACTGACATTTCTATTAAACTTGATGGGGCATACGTCTACCAAGAAACTTTATTCTAATTTTTTAGCAGTGTGTGTGTGTGTGTGTGTGTGTACTGTCCAGTCACTCACAGGACCCCCTCATATCTATTATGATTCTTCATGTTCCATTACCTGTACAAAGTTGGAATCTTTAGAATTTGGATTAGTTTTCTATACACTCAATAAAATTATGGCTCCAAATTGTCTGTCCGAATGAAAGCTTCCAGAATTGTTTTAAATTGCAGTTTAAAGGGGACTAAATTTCTGTCGAATTAACCAGTCTGTAATGTATAGTGAAATGTTTGACGAGACTTTTACTCAGATTCGTTATTCTAGTTCATTTCATTTGTGTTTTAATTTTGCTTTTAAATGATAGGCATGGCGGTGGAAGTAATTCTAGAATTGAAATCGAATTTCAAAACCAAAATGACATTTTTGGTTCCAGAATTTCGGAATTTTTATTTAAGGCCTTTAGACATCTAAGGCTTAGGCCGGGATAGGGGAGGGGAAAGGATGAGGGAAAGTATCCGCGAAGGCCTAAGTTGAAGGTACCATCCCGGCATTTGCCTGATGTGACTGAGGAAAAAAAACTGTAAAAACCTCAGTCATGATGGTCGGCCGCTGGGATGGAACCCACGATCTCCCGAATACTGAGTCAACACTCAGCACGGAGTTAGCACGGAGTTCGGAATTTCGGAAATCGGAATTTTAAAATATTGAAATTTCAGAGTAGCAAAAATGGAAGTGAATTTCTACATGTTAAATTCGCGAATTTTGCTTTGGACTTTCGGACATACAGTATGTAAACGAATCCTGAGACTGTTAACTCGCTGCCTCTATATGCAGCAGCATCTGGGGCTGCCTACTATGCAGCAACCTCGGGGGTTGTAAGCAGATTCGAATTAAGCCGGGTGGGTCGAAGGGGCTGCAGCCCAGGGCCCCACTCGTTCCGGGACCCCGCCAAAGATAAATCATTTAATTTTATGACTACAGGGATAGATAATTGTGGCCGTAACAAAGCCTTTATTTAGTATAGTACGGGAATCAGTAACCCAGGACTCGCAAATAACTTAATCCAGCACTGGTTGTAAGAAAATGTTAAATACGAGTTTAAAAAAATTAAGATTGTGCTACAAAATGGATGGATTGATAAGGATGATTACAAGTGTAATCCAAGGCTTTATACATGTTGATTGATCTTAATTTTCTTCGTATCTTGTACAAAAGGAATAAAAAAAAAAACAACAACAGACAATTAGTAAATGTGCTTTTAGCGACGTCACAGAAGAAAACCGGAATTTTATAAGGTCACTTCCCCTTTTCTGTTTACGATAACTGTCTTTTTTTGCTTTACGAACAGATAACGGGTAGCCATGTTAACACAGTTTAGTAATCAAAAGAGGTTTTGTTATTCACACTTTGCTTCCGTTTTCTTTAATTTTAGTTGTAAAAGAAAAAACTTTTTATTTTTCTACCAGCATGTTACGTGCGTTTCGTTTCGCCCAGATTTCATTTTCACTTATTCCAAACCCAATGAGATATCTTGTTTCATTGACCATAATTGACATTTCTTCTTATAAGGCTCTGCACGTTGTATTTCCAAGGAAAGAATACTATCGCTCATTATTCTTCCTAATTTTGATATTGAAAATGAAATACCTTTATTTCACAATTCATTAACACATGGTTCCAAATAAATTTAGCAGATTGGAATGCGCTTTGTTGTTCTTCAACGTAAAGATATAATTCTTTAACTAGCAAAAGCTATTTTTATTGACAAAAATTAGAAACTAATTTAAGTGTAATGGGTTTGGTTATAACTTGTTACGAATGTCCCCAGTGTGTTGCGTTTCATTTGTCCCCATTCTGGCACTTTGATCACGTGTTACTTGATAATATCAACTAATGTTTATATTGAAAATTTACTGTTGGTACTTCAAAGTGGAGATAACATATCGTCACCTTGTCTATGTCTATGTCCACTTTTTGGCAAAATGAAGTTAACACTGCCGTCAAAAGACCTTATACTGAAGGGCATCAACCCCAAACGTACTATGTTACAAAATGGCCTCCAGTTGCTAGTAGAAATGCAATGAATTTGTACTGACTTTAAACAGAACTTCAAACTTTAATTATTTTTTCTCAGGAGTAGCTGAAGCGGATATTAGTAGTACCTCCTGGTTCTAAAGTGGCGATATATTCTGGTGTCACAAAAATCTACAAATTCTAAAGAGCAACAGAACGAAAATATAATAAGACACAAAAATGTAGTTACTCTACGTGCAGCAAAAAGTGTTTTCCTCTCTCTACGCACACAACACTCAACTGACTGTCATCCCAGAACGTACGAACAACCTGTATGCAAAAATAAATTTCCCTACTATTTATGACAAAATGCGTCAAAGTATCTGTGAAATATAAGTACTGTTACAATTACAATTAAATACCCCTGAATTACAATTGACCCCAGTTTCTCCTACGGAAACATGAATATCTAAAAAAAAACCAACAGAGCTAGAAAGCTTAAACAAAATCCGTTTGTTTAGCTCCTGAAGTGTGCTTTGAGGATTTGGAGGTATATTTTCTCCAAAATGAATTTGTTTTATTCTAAAAATTAGGCTGAAAAATTAGTAACGAATTGTATTAAATTGGATTTTTAAAATTAATTTTTCGGGGTAATCTTTCGTGTGTGTGTGTGTGTGAAGGAGTTTGAATATAAGGCTGCAATTTTTTAAAAAAAATATTTAGACCCACCAACAGAGTGTCTGCATGCAAAAAAAACATGGCCTTAAATCACACCGCTTCTTTTCTACAGCGAAAAATGCCGGGTTTTTGGCTTGAATATTTCAAATGGGTCCTCATGAAATTTGATGTCAAGAAAGCCTTCCTTGTATGTGCCCAACTTACAGTAAAAATTGCAAGTTTCATTTGGAAGTGGTTTGGTCAGTGGAAGCGGATTATATATGTATATGTATCTTCATATGACTATGCTACTTCAACGCTCAATTTTAACTACCATAAACTACACTTTCTTTACCAAACCAGTTGAAAATAAAAGTTGGAATTTTTACTGTAAGTTGGGAATATTTAAGACTTCCTTGACACCAAATTTCAGTTGTTTTTTTGTTTTTTTTTTCGTGTGGAAACCCGAAATCCGTTATTATTTTCGGCGAAGGTTTGTTTGAACACCCGTAGAAGAGAAAAGACGCCATTCAACACCATGATTTTTTGCATGCAGACACTCCGTTGGTAGGTCTAAGCAATACAGAAAATTGCTATCTTATAACAAACTCCTTCTCTCTC
>JAGDQP010014644.1:0-44669 GCA_022664845.1 Lepisma saccharinum | reverse complement strand
GCCATTGTGAGCCACCATTTTGGGCTTTTGTTAAAATGTCTTTTTAAATAAAAAATCCTTTCCTTTTTATCTAATCAACTTAACTTCAACGTGGCTTAATTCGTTGAGTAGAAAATAGTTTCGGGTACTATGCCTCGAAAAGTTGGCCAAAAGCTGGTTATTCTTTGACCGTCATTTTTAGCCTCTATCTTCAAATTTTGTCAAAATCCATATTTTTTAAACAAAATTCTTGTATCTTTCTTTATAATCAATTTATTTCAACGTGGTTTGTTTCATTGAGTAGAAAATAGTTTTGACTACCATGCTCCAATCTGAACAATATCGAAAAAAATATAAAGTTTAAAATTTCTTGGCAGAAGCACTCATATTTATGTAAGATTATGCGCCACTTCCTAGTGTCATATTTGTTTCTTGTCTTTGTAAAGTGACTTTCCAGACAGACCGCTATTGTAACCTAGCAGTTTGTGTACGGATTTATCTTTGCAACTTCTGAAACATTCCATAACAATGGGGAGCAATCAACTAGATTAGTGTGCGTTGTGTCATCGGCCTTCATGCGAGAAAGAAATTGTGACATTCAAGGAAAAAGAGCACCGAGCGACCAGAGGCATCATTTAAAGAGGACATTTGCCACCCCTGAGTTTGTGAATATAAACGCAATAGAACAAAAAAACTTCTTTAAAAATACGAGATAAACCGACATAAAAGTACAGTGAAAAGTAAAGATTTTTTTTTTTCAATTTTGATTTTTTGTAGGAGTTCGGAACCAAATTTATAGTTAAAACTTCTACTTGTCACGTGCTACACAATGCAGATTAGTGAGTTTTAATTGCCTATTATAGTAATTATTTTGGCTCCAACCTCATACAAAAAATGCAAATAAGAAAAAAGATTTTAAAAAGCGCTTTTAGTTTTACTTATAGTGCGTTTTTAAGTGTGTAGAAAATAAATAGTTTGGTCTGCCTATAAGCTTTTCTTATATATTTTAGAAGGGGTTAGAAGTGTTGGTTTTTATTGTTCTGCTTCAGCACATACCAGCTGAAATGTGTGATTCTAAGTTTTTAAATGAATGTACACCCCTCATTGTGTACTGTTTTGGTAAACATTTGTAAGCAACGCATATAATTTTCTTGCTTTAGTAACTGGGTTACTTGAACTGTCTTCCTACTGCTCATTATTCCCCGAATAATACGAATTGGAACATCTGATATTTTTGCTTGGTGCACGCATGTTCTGTTGAAAATATCTAGCTTTGCTTTCTTATAATTGTTTTATTTTTGCTCTGGGTTTGTTCCGTTGCCTTGTTAATTTTCTACGCACTTAATATATTTGAGTGTGTGTAGTAAACAGCAGCGTAAACCACAGCAGTGTGGTTTTAAGGATGTGTTTTAAAGAATTATTATGAGTATTAGTAGGCCTCCTTTTATGTTTTCTTTCTTGGGCATTTCTGAGCCGTTTGACACGAGATATGGTCGAGTTTGTTTTGTAGAAATGCCAGAGAACAGGGCAACTCGCGTCATCTAAATCCTATGTATTGTTTATGTACTGTAATACCTATTCTTTTTGTTTGAAATATTGCCAGTTTTTGTGCTAAGTATAACAAGTAATGATTTTTTATAAATATGCACAGTATACTGCCTACGCGGTAGGTCTTCCGGGTCAATTTTCATAATATCCGTTTTAATATTCTTCCCTGAACGTCCATATATATTGGATATACAGTACATTGGTGGGCAGTCTTTGATTCAATATCAGGGCTCCCAGCGCCTATATGTTGCGGGCGTCAGAATTACTAAGTAGGTTAGATTAGAGTTTATAAGGAAGTTTTGAGTTCTATTTATTGTTGGGTTTAAGAACATTTCACTTACGAAGGTAAGTCAGTGTGGAGTATTAGGTGATTAGGAATTTCGTTTGTCTAACAACAAATTGTGGTTTTCCAAAAAAGGGTACGCCTAAGGGAAGCCTTTATATTTTACATTTTTGTATATGTTGTCTTCCTTCTCCGTGAGAGTTGGAAACTGCTTCGTTCAGAGGAAGTCCAGTGCTATTGCCTTTGCTCTGATTTCCCCAGTTTTGTGGGTTCAATGTAGGAATAATTTTTCTTTTTCACGTATTTCGATGTGTAATTCCAATTTTTATTCAAGTTTGGGATCACTATAAGAGTTTTTCTTCCATAATGTTAACTGTGCCTTGACGTCGTCAGTTAGTTGGTTGAGTTCTTGTGGAACCTTTATTACCCACAACAAGACTCTAATCTGTTTTCTCTATTTGGATGAGAACTTATATACTGAATCTCTTCTACTGACCTGCCTCAGTGTCATCGGATTTAAGATATCTTCCACTTGCTGGCCTTAATTGTTTAGTAATGTCCGTATGATATGTCCACAATACTGAGCTCCGTATGATATGTCCACAATATAGAACCTACTTTAATCGGCTATTAATTTGTATCTTGTTATGGGGATTTTTGTAAAATTGCCGATCACCACTGATTCTAACGAATATTTTATCTGTTTCAAAAAGACTAAAAAACTTCCTTCGGTCATTAATTTCCGATGATTGACTCCTCTCGTTAATGATTTTGGTTGTGGAGCGCGAAGAAGTTACGAATATGTCTCTTGACGATATGTCTCTTAAATTATGTGTATGCAGAGTATGAAATGAAAAATACGATTGAAAATAGCGCTAAACGATATATAATATATGATTTTGCCCCTTCCCAAGCAAAAGGTGCAATGATGCCAGTGCGTGCGACTGTACAAGGTGGAAGTGATATTAAACAGTAGAACATAGGGTGTACCTAACATGCAGCCAAAACAGTGTTTGCTCGATGCAATAAAAGAAGCAATAGGATACCGTCAAGAGAAAAGAAATAAAAACATTGGGTTACAGAGAAAATGTTGATGAAAATGGAAGTATATAGGTACAGAAAGAGCTAAAGGAATGTACAGCTATATAATTAGTTACAAAAAGAAACAGACAAAGCAAGAGAAATATAGATGACAAAGTAATGGAATGAAATAGAAGAGCTGGAAAGGACGGGAAGATATAATCTGATGTACAATAAAGAAAGAATTATAGAATTTAGAGAAAAGGAAAGAAAAACTGTATGGTCATTGGAGGACAAAATGGTGATCCCATTAGTGATCAGATAAGTAGATGGGAATAATACATAGAGGAACTGTTTAAAATGTCTCAACCTTCACAGATATTAAATTCAAAATAAGAAGCAGAAGTAAGTGATGGTGATGATAAAGAGTTGAAAATAATAATATAAGAATTTGAAAAGATTGTTAGTGGTATGAAATATGTTGTGTGTATAGATGTTGCTCCTAATGAATGTATTTTAAAAACTTGAAGAAAAAGGAAAAAGTGAAATGCTGCAGCTCT
Source organism: Lepisma saccharinum (assembly GCA_022664845.1). NCBI lineage: Eukaryota > Metazoa > Arthropoda > Insecta > Zygentoma > Lepismatidae > Lepisma > Lepisma saccharinum. Next base: position 41,279 of record JAGDQP010014644.1, on the reverse strand, counting down.
GCAACGAAATTTATGGCTCAGAAAAATGGCCAAGAAACGTTTTAGAAACAGTGATGTTTCCACTAATAAAGACGAAGAGAAAGCTAGAAGATGTGAAGATCACCGAACCATCAAAATAATAGCACACTCAGCAAAGATTCTTTTACGAGTATTAAACAGTAGGGTGAGTGCGGATATTGAAGAGGAGCTGTTTTGGTTTCGAAGAGGTTGGTTACTTGAGGATAATAGGAGAGAGATACATATAGGAAAGTAAGGAAGTATATGTGAAATTTGTCGCTTTGGAAAAAGCTTCGATCGAGTTAGTAGGAAAATCTTAATGCATTATTGAAAAATGGAAGTATAGAATGGAAATATCGAAGGACCTTGTTACTAAATCAGAGAATGAGGGTAAAAGTGGACGATGATCAGATTAAACATCCGTTGGTCGAGGAGTGAGAGAAAGTTGTTGTATCTCACCAATTTTAAGTAATATATATCTAGCAGCGATTGTAAAGAGATTCTGCGATAGTCAAGGAGCCATTACGGTCGGATGAAGAAAATAAAATTGACTAGGTTCGCGAACAATATGGTGAAATGAGACATCACTTGACAAGATTTGAAAAAGGCCACAGAAAAGCTGTATGGAACATTGAATGAAAATAAACGAAAGAGGATGGTAATTGCATAATGCTAACCTAGCCAAACTTTGGTTTGTTATTGTACTACCGAGGATCCCATGTTGTAATACGCAAATGAGAGTTCAGTGCAAATATAGTCAAATTTGGACTGACCGCATCCCTCAGTGCCGGAAAGTGCAATCTTAGTATCTGCTAATCTGCAAGTGTAATAAGATCGATAAATACTGAAATCAGAAAACCACCTTTAGAATTTGGACAATCAAAGGAACTACTGTAATAAGCAATTTGATCGAAATTCCATGAAAACCAACCTAATATATGGAATCTACTCAAGCTAGTAGTATGATGACTTATGAAACAAAATGTAGTATCTACAACTATTAATTCTATATCACAGCTTGTTAATGGTTTTTATTTTCGTAGTTCCACCACACATTGAAGGCAGAGAATCTATAGAAAAGCATAAGATGGTAAGGAATGATATGCTGATGTTGACCTGTAATTCTTCTGGTTACCCCAATCCAGATGTCGTGTGGTTAAAAGACCTCTCCAGAGACAATGCCCGAAGTTCATCTGGAGAACTCGAGCCAGATTTTGGTAACTATTTTTTGCATATTTTAAATTTATTTTGTTCCGTTACATCCTCGCTTCCTTCAAATACAGATATCTCATTGTAATTAATGTACGTACAGGTAAGTAACCTGAGATATATAGTCCTGTTACATTTCCTTTAAAATTTCAATAACTTTTATCATGAGTACTAAAATAAAGAAGTTGCTCTAAGTATGCCAGAAAAAGCAATCATTGCACAGAGACATTGCCATTCATTCTGATAGACTAACTGATCATCATTCACTAACAGAAAGTTCTGTCTGGGGAGCCTTTGGCTCTCATCTTCAGCATCATGGTAGATCATCTGAACCAATCATTACAACATCGCATGCCACCCGTTTTACAAAGACCTCCACAATATTTAACTTTGAGTAGAGCACAACATCAACCACGATGCAGGTGTGTACGATCACGCTCTCGTTCACGTCATCTACTTCCAGAATCAACCGACATCTACTACACTCAAAGCCAAACAAGAAATCACACACCATGAGCGACAAGGAATCAGACAATAAGAGACCAATCGGCATAAATAACTAGGAAAAATTTCTAGTTCTCCCAAGTATTCTTTTCTCCTCACTAACGTCGACGATAAATTCAGAAATCCGAAGTTTCAACAGTTCCCAAAGCATCTATCACGTGATGACATCAAACGTATCATTCCATCCGGAAATGGTATTATCATACAATCGCATAACAGAAACTTAGTTACCTGAATACACAATCGCCATAGTTATGAAATATTCGGAAAATCAGCCTGGAAACAGAACACTAAAGGAACCACCACCACATCTTCACCAAACTACACTTTAAGTCGTCATCAAACGAGTTGAACCGACATTAACCTACCGAATCAGAAATAAAACTCGAAGGCAATCCCATCATTAAATGCCTACGTATCAAAATCAAAACCGGCAAGATACATGTTACGCATAACGCTACATGATACGTGTCCTTACTAATCAGCAAGAAACAATTGATGATCTGTTTTCCAATACTGCTCTCATCTATAAAAAGCATTGTCTTGTTGAGACAACATTCATCACCACCATTATTTCTTATTCAATGTGAAGCGTCAAACAGTCAATTATCGTCCTAGTTCTAAATTCGTCTATAACATCACAAGTGGTTTCAGTCCGTTTCACCTCACCAAACATTCATAAATCTGCAAAGTTCTTCAAACTCCATAATCTGTGGTCAAGTACATCCCACCTTCAGTTACAAGTGTAAAGCACAACCGTCAGCTGAACCTACTAAACCCGAACTTATCGTTCCGATCTGCAGATTTAAAACTCCTTCACAAACATCCAGGTCAGTCACTTCCATCAAGTTCTTGCATTCATCACCGTTAGTTTACAAAATATTCACCCATTTTAACGTCATCATATTCTTCATCAAATCCAATACGCAGCCAGATCAACCTCGAATGTCAAATTCAACACAACCTTTTCCGACTTATGTTCATTTTTATGGTAGTGCATTGGAAACAGCAGTGTAAATCAATTTCAACAATATCTCATCAAGATAATTTTTGTTTCAATATCTCCGCTCTTTTACCTGTCATAAACATCTCTCTTCCCAACTTATTCTCGAAGATCACATCAATGTATTAATACTAATGAAACCCATTTCATCTCGAAACAAAACTGTAAGATAACCAGTAACGTACCATCTCTCCGAAAAAATGGTGGAGTAGCGATAAGTTATCCTCTATACATAGCCTACCGACAACAGCAAGATAACCTAATTAGTCTCCCAGAACATATTACCACCACCATCTGCTGCAAAAGTATCTACATCAAATTAGCGACAATATAGATAATGCCAGGCAACAATATTCCGACAAATTTTTCACATATTTTCCAATAACTTTCGTCATTACATCATCAGTTCCAATGTTAACATTCATTATATTCTAAATCCCCACCCGACCTATTTCCCACACTACTGCCGAGGTAATAATCACTTCCACATCATTAACCGCATGCAGCCTCATAGAAGTTTTAGATCCTACTAGTAATGATCATTTGCAGGTGAAATTGACGATCCTAACTTGTCAACCTATATCAACAGCTCATCACAACCACCTCAAGGAACCGTACTTCGTTTCGACAAATCTGACTGGGCTAGATATAGAAACTTTGAACAAAGACATACTGAGCACATAACACCTCCACCAACTGAAAATGACGTCACACCGTAGTTGCCAACCATGACGCAGTTCATTAAGCTTAAAAAGAACGTATCTCGACAAGCATTACACATTCTCATTGTCGAAACCTACCTCCGCAATATTTGCTATTAACAAATCTTTCTCGAGGACTATTTCGCGACTATCAACGCAAGCAACCCTGAAGCCCTTCGTCTTCTAAGAGAATATCAATGGACAGTTCATACCTATATCAAGGCATATAAAGCGCGAAACTGGATAAATACTTGCAATACCGTAGCTGACACAAATCATCCCATCAAGTATTGGAAGCACTTAAATTTATTGGGCGGTAAATAGAGTAAATCATCCTACCTACTAATCTATGAAGAACACGCAATTTATTCTGACGAAGACAAAGCTAATGTAGTTGCTAATTACCTCCAAACCATCTTCACACAACAAATCCCATTCAATCCAATTCAATGCAATCCTTCTGAAATTTATCACCTCATCTACAGCCCAGCATAGATCACCATCCTCCAGACCACCCACTTACTGCACTTATCACCATCTACAAAATCATCCAAACCATCGCTCGCAAACACAATACCGTTCCTGGAATCAACAAAATAGAATACCGACATCTCAAGGAAGCTCCTATCAAATTAATACATCTCCTAGCTACAATATTTACCTTCATCCTTCATACTGGATATGTCCCACCAGAATAGAAAACCTCAAAAACTCTCATGTTTTTCAAACCTGAAATACCACCGCTTGAAGTCTCATCATACTTCCCTATACAATTAAAATCTACCTTCGATCATAGACAAAATATTGGTTAAACGACTTCACACTCACCTAGATCATTACGATCTTCTTCCCATTCATCAAGCTGGTTTTCGTCGCTCGTACAGTATAAGCTGTCAACATCTCAGCATATAAATGTGACCGTTATCAATTATAACCCATGACACCCCTTATGTTTAATCCTTTTCGACTTAGAAAAAGCTTTCGATCGCATTCAGCACCAGACCCTTATGTACAAATTACAAGCCGCCCGCCTTCTCGTCACATACCATTTCCTTACCAACCGTTTAGGCTACATCAACATTGACTCTGTTATCTCCTACCCTATTTTCCACCGTTGTAAAGAAACCTAAAGATTTCTCACTGTTCCCACTCCTATACCTTCTCTTTCTCGCTGATTTTCCGCCCTTAGTACAAAACGTCCATCTTTTCAAATACGCCGATGACACTGCCTTTCTTGCCCTTAGCCACTCGATAAAACATATCAATCGCGCACTCAACGAGACCATCAATAATTTAACAGCATGGTGCAATAAATGGTGACTCACCATCAAATCCCATAAAACACAAGCCAGTTCCTTGATTCCTCCTAAACGGAGATCTCGAGTCAGAAAAAATCCGAACCAATTAAATATACAAATCTCACATGAACTCGTCATACCATCTAAATAAGTAACATATTTAGGCATAATCTTCGACCACCATCTCACATGGAAACCTTATTTTTAGAAAATCATATAAACAGTATCTAACCGCTTAAACCTTTGAAACGTCTAAGTGGTACCATCTGAGGTCTCAAATGAAAAGTTATCATCAGTACCTATAAAGCTTTACTCTGACCAGTCTTTCCTTATAGATTCCCTGCATGGATATCGTCAGATGACAAATTCTATAAGAAACTTCAAAATCCTGAAAGATATGCTGTCAGAATTGCAAACCGGATAAAACTTCCTAGTCCAACACATGAACTCTATGAACTAATTACGTTCTCCCATCCTAAAGAATCTACGGATTAGATACATTACACGCAGATATGCAGAAAACTATATACTCTTACATAACATCTAGAGACACCAGACTCATCCTACCCGAAATAACTACATCCAACCACCACTCTCTCTCCCTCTCTTTCTCTCTCTCTCTCTCTCTCGCTTTCTCTCTCTTATTCGCTCTATACTATTACACATTACCACCCAACCATTCTGACTCCGATTATATATTATCTTTTCATCTAACAGTCGTGCCTGTGACCCTCTTCCCTTCAATAACAAGCATAAATCCTCATTGCTTGTTAACAATGGTGAAATCATATACTTGAAATTAAAGAGAAGCCACAAAATAAATCTGAATATTCAACTTCAAGAAAATCAATTTAACTTTTACAAATTGAAATCGAAAACCAAATCGATGAATTGATATATAAATATTCTTTACTTGAATTAATTTTAATTTTAATTTGCGAGAGACTAATAGTTCAATTTCGAAAAAGCAATGAAACGACTCGAAGCACAACTCAAACTAATTCCAGAACGACCGAACGAACAATTCGAATTAAAAATTATACAACGTCGACCATAGAACGCAAATCAAAATGAACGCACTCATTCACTCACACTCCAACAAATAAAGAAACTTGACACTTGCCGTATTTCAGAACGAAAGATAGTTCAGAGGAGGAAAGGTTACCATCCAATGCAGCCAGCTAAATCACTCTTCAAGGGTGACTGAATAACCCATTAAGCCAAGAAATACTTAATCCGGACAACGAAGCCATTTCAAATCAATAACTTAAAAATCGGTGTTATTTAAGTTATAACTTTCGATTATATTAATTCGAAAAGGTTAAACTTCACTGTCAATTATTTAGCCCTCTTCTGATATTTAATTCAAGCACAAAAAACTGGAATCACTCAAGCGTAAAACCCATAAGACGAGATTCAAAAGTGGGTCAAAGTTTGTACCTCACTAGTAACAAAAATTTAATTAATTAAATTAGCACAATTTACCCTACAATTCTCACAATCAACACTATACTCAGACAATTTACGATATTTAAACCGAAAATTTAATCGAATTTAATTACTTCAGCTATTACTTACTTCCAAAATTAATTTAAATATGCAAACAACTTATTTAAATGAGAATCAAGTGATTAAAAAAATTAACTTGAAAATTCAATTTCACTTCTTCAATATCAAACTGCAATAGCTTACGCCATTACACTCGAGTTGATTAACGCCTTTAAACCAAGTGGCAATCAATTCAAAGAATGAAACTAACTGCAATTAATTCGCAATTGATTCGGTTTATTTAAGCTGGTGAAAACTGTTAAAATTTAGTTCAATTAAATACAAATCTAAACCCGTTGATACAAATCAAAACTCAATGCAATTTTAACTTTAACTGAAGTTTATTTCTACTCGAATATTAACACTTCCTAATTCACTCAAATTTAAAACTGAAAATCAATGTAAACAACGAATTAACTTATATCAGAAGTTTAGATTAACCAAGCACTGACAAACTCGAAACCATTACTCACAATTTTTAACTTCTCCAACTCACCCGACTTTAAGCAAATCTGAACAACTGTAGTTATTTACTCACGTTTTTACCGACTAAAAATTAATAAGTATTATTTAAATCCTCGCAGAAGAACTTACAACCCGCTTAATAACTGAAAAGACACTCCAGGAAAAAAATCTAGTTGTCTTCCATTTGACGTATCCAACTCTCTTCACGCCAGACATCCTCGCTCCTTCCTCGCGGCACCAGTTAATCGCGTAGCGACAAGAAACTTCCGTATCAAGACAAGCGAATTCAAGCCATCCTACCATGGACGCTAAACCACACAACAGTCAAAAATCCGATCCTCGAGCTGACCCAAGTCACCTCGGAAACAGCTGAATAGCGAGAACTTCAGAGTTGAACTAACGAACTAAAATCTCTTGCAAACTTTTAACAAAAAAGAAACCAACTCTGGTTACTAAATAAATCCTTATTTTTTATACAATTTGAAATTCTTCTTTTAAAACATTTACAAAAGGAGCAAACTAAATATACATATAATTCAAATTAAAATGAAATGAATGACTTGGGGTCCATTACATGCCTCACCACCTATCATTGTCCTTCATTGCATAGCTAATCACCATTGTACAAACAGGGCCTCACCTGTCTACATCTATGTTTACCTGCACCTATCTTCAATGTTATTACCGTATTATGGTATTTAATTCAACCTCACCTCCAATCAAAATACCATAACCCTCAAATTATGATTATGAGCAAGACCTCGTAATGTCCACCCTTAAGAATAAATATGTGTAAATAAAGGTTAATGAAGATTAGTAGAAATAAGGCAACATATTCAAATCCCATAGCATATATAACTTTCCCGACAATCCCGTCATACCAATATTCCCCATCCCAAATACAGGGTGCTTTAGGGGATGCTAGCTGCAAGCTAGGATGAAGAAAAGATGGTAATTGAAATAAATCGGACCATAGCAAATATCACGATGCGAACAGAAATGTAGAACAAGAATCCAGCTTCAAGAATTTCAGTAGTGTTGTAAGTGAAGATATAAAATATGAAATAGAGATTAAGGCGAGAATAGCGATGCTAAGGAGGCTTTCATTAAAACTCTGTCCATCGAGGGACAAAGAATTGAGGAGGAGATTACTTAAATGATTTTCATTGAATATTTGTTTTATGGTGCAAGATCGGGGACGTTACGGGAGAATAAAGAAAGAAAATTGCAAGCCTTTGAAATGTGGATATAGAGCGGAATGAAAAAATCAGCTGGACACAGAAGATGCGAAATGAAGAATGTTGAAACGAGTGGGCTAGAGACAAACACGAGGTAGATAAATCGTATATTGAGATAAAATGGAAACCACAAGATCACGATGAATGGAATGTCTTATCTTGCCTTGAAAAATCAGGCGCTATCGGAAGAACACTAATGGTAATGGTGATTATATTATGACAACGCTGCTTAAATGAATGTGTTTTTCTCTTATGTCTGCGTAATCATTTACGTATATCTATTCGTTGAAGTTTATCCCATTTTTTCATGAATCAGTATTTTAAGCAGTGACGATCCATAAAATCACAAGGTTCCATGATGATTTAACTCCTGTATCTTCCGAAGTTTAAAAACTGTAGCAGATTTCAGAAGTTCAGTTTGTTATTTTGGGTGTTTCAAAGTGTCATTTTTTTAATATAACTGAACTAAGTTGGCAACTCTGGTTTCATATTGGAAGACTATTTACGACTATGAGTATGATGTTTAGTGAGTGAGAATTTCAAATCGATTTTTTTACCAGTTTCGAACATATCAACGTTTAAAGTGAGATGTTCCATACTTTCTACACACATTATTACTTCTCTTTCTCCTCTTTTTCTACTGTCCTTCTAGTCAGGTAAGAAAAATGATTTATTCACTCCTTTCAGCCCTTTATTGATTGCACATTTTTTTGTTTACACTGTTAAAATCTTCGGTCACTTCCCTGCAAAACGTCAGGCTGGGTTGAATAGTACGTGACTCACAAAAATAAAATATCCTTCAGTTTCCAACAATATTCAAGCAAAGAATAATCCGAAATATCTCTACTATTTCGCTAGCTCACATTTCGCCTATTATTGAGATTCAGATCTCTTCTACCCAGTTTTCTTACTTTTTCCAGGGGACTGACCGAAATATTTTAACCATGTATGATACTGAATTATCACTTTGAGAAGACGTCCTGACCTGTGCAAAAGTAGTGGCTAAACTACATTATTTCTTCCCTCCTTTCTCTCTAGCTTTTGAGGGTTTCGCCTTTTTGCTGAAATCTAATTTTTCTTTGGTTATGGCTATTGAGACAAGGACATATTCATCCGTTTACTAGAACTAGAATCTTTCAAATGAAACAAACCAGAAACCTTACTAATGTAAATATGTTAATGTTTTTCTGGAAGAGTATTTTGTAAAAATAACTTCATTTAATTCCACTAACTTCATGATTCTATGACAATTACATTCAGAGCTGCATTCATTTTTACGAAACCCTACAGAAGCATCAAAAACAACCTCTCCCCGAAACACATTAATAATGAGGTTGTTACTGATTGATCTCTTAACTTAAAGAAATAAAAATATCACGACTAACACGGAGATCAAACTCAGTGTTCTTTCCAGAGACTTTATTCGGAGGAAGGGGCTCGTGGGAGAAGGTCACGCTAATTGTAAATAGTGCATAAAGAATCAAATGTACAAAACTATAAATTAACAATAATGTTACTTAACAATATGTCCATATTGCCTTCGTTAACCTAAATATAGCATGAACAATATTTGTAGAATGTGCTATTATAAAAATATACGTTTTTTAATTTACGTATGAGTAAAACAAATATTGAGACTAATACTTTAGGGTGCGGGTGAACCCCCTCCGGGGGCTCGCCCTTCCGGAAACATGCCTGAAAGAAACAGTGATCAGACTTCATACTGAGCTACACAAAGAATTTTTTTTCGAGCTTGGGACGTAAATAATGGGTACTGTTTTCTTCCTTACTTCAAAACATAAAATTTAATTTCATTGGATCAAAATGTCCAATGTTTACTTTAAAAACAGATGAAAAATAACTCCAGGACTTTGAGTTTTTAAGAACTTTAGAACTATTTTAAAATTGAACGACAATTCACCTTATTTCCGATCTAAAGAAACAAATTGGTAAACCGAAAGCAGTGCCACAAGATGTTGAACAATAATAAAAATTTTACAGTGTAGCATATACGTGGCTACTATGTGTGACATTTTAATACACTGTCTTTGCTGAAGGCAATGGGACTATTCTTGTAGCTAAATATCACTGTCTTTCGGTAGAAAATTTATTTTCTGTGAAAATAAACGGACTTTTCTATATCATTGATTGAATGTTTCAGGAAATCTAATCCCTTTTGCGTTCGTTGAAACGGATTAACTCAGATATGCTTTAATCTCGGGTTATAATCAAAGTCCATAGATTGCCTGTCATTAGCAATGATATTAAAAAAGATTAAGGCTCTCGTTTCGGGACCAGATCCCTATTTACAAGCAGTCATTTACAATAATATTATAGAAATCTAGGAACCGTAATCAACTCGGATTTGAATCTCCTAAAATATAGTGGTCGTTTCACCATGTTGTAACATGGGTGGCCAATAGCAAAGGTTGAGCGCTCCGTTGTTAGGAATAAATGGATGTGTATCATCACATTGGATAAAGAATGTGAGTGAGTGTAACAAATTCTATGCTCTTTTCCTAACCAAAGAAAGATATTTCCAAAATTATACATAGAGTGTACCCGAAACATTCTGAAAGGTTTTGCGGTAATTGTTAATTATACCCACGTAGCACAAGGGTGAACGTTGAACAAGTGCATGGTTGAAAAGGTGACTTACAACGGTTTATCATATTTATTTAGTTTGCAGCTGAGCTTACATGATGATGATAATATTGAATGTTTTGCCCAAAGGCAGGCCCTTACCCAAAGGTCCCTGCAGAAGATGAACCGATGGTGATTTTATATTACCTTCCATTCGATGACGGTGACATCCTAAGGACGGGGTCTATAATTTAACGGGCTCCTAACAATTTGTCTTTACCGGGAATCGAACCCGGGGCACCCTGGTTAGAAGGCAAAGAGTGTTTCCACTCACTCAGAGAAGACACAGATAAGTTTTAAACTTATTAATGCTAATACAAGGAGTAAAAAAGAAAACACTACTTACATGAATAGATAACAGAAAAAGACAATCAGAAGTACCATTTAAAATGTCCACAATATAGTAGCACAGGATTATAAATTCACCATACGATTATAAATTTTTTCGAATTTCCATTTATTGCCTAGCTTTTTCATTTCTGGAGTAGGTTTAGCCTTTAACTTTATACAATTTTAATTAATATTTTGGAAGAAAGCCTCTGCTTGTTAAATTGCTAGCACACATTTTTAGATTACCTAGTGCTATATGGTTTGTAAATACAAACAAGCTTGCATATTTCTTTACGAATAGTGTTAGATGGATATATATTATATACAGAAGAGAGTTTATGTTATGATTGTTTTATTAAGATAGAGAGAGAGAAAAAAAATAGCTCGGAAAGTGTCCTTAGATAAACATTTTCGCAAGTTAAAAAGACTTCTAATTACACTTTTGTACGTGGAATGTCGTGACATTATCATGTAATGATCTCGAAAATGAACTGTATAATTTACAAGTAGAATTCTAAAATAAAGAGATAATATTGCATGCTGTGAGACCATTCATCATAATCTGTATAAGGGAAGTCATACGTTACTTAATTGGTTATTAAACATCTACATGTACATTTGCTGTGGAAAGTCATCTTCGATTCTGATATTATGAACATAACAGAGACGAGAAACTTATAGTCGTATTTTCACACAATGCCATCAAAATTTACTTTTCAGTTTTCTCTTAGATCCTTAATAGAGGTTGGGTAATTATTCTTTTTTTTATTCTGAATTCAGAACCTCAAAGATTTTAATAGATGATTTACGCAGAACCTAAGGAGTAATGGCCCTAGTATTAACCTTTGGCGGATATCCTGGGTTTTTCATTCGAGCAGAAGTTATGCATTGATCGTGCAAGTAGAACTGATTTAAATATTTATTTTCAAAACTGTACAATGAATACATGTAAAACTTTAAATTTCTGTGCTCTCACTCGTTTGTCGTTTTGTAAATTACAATAACCTTAGCAGCTTTAATTTATTTGGGGATCTCCCTACATTGGATTTCTCGAGAAAAGAAACGACCGAGATGACGTCCAAATGCACGATGGGTAGATGAAATCAAGCGTTTTTCAGGAGTTACATGGTTGAGGATAGCGGCAGACCGAGATATGTGGAAAGAAAAGAGGGGAGCTCTCATCCAGGAGTGAATAGAAAACGGCTGAATATGATGATGATGATGACTCTGTCTCTAGAGAGAAATTTATTAAATAGAAAAGTTGTGGTGCAACTTAGTGAGCGCACTTTTTTTAAAACTATGAATGTTTATTATTTTTATACCTCAAGATTTATTTTCGTTTATTTTATTTACAAATAAGTTTCAAATAATGCATATGGTAGCCATTTTACATTGAAATATTAAGTAAATAAAAATAACAAGAAGAAAAATAATTAGATGTTCAATAACGTCAAAATGACAAATATTTACATATAAACAAGCTTGATTATTGATTTTCAAAACGGGAAGACATGGGTTAATAGCGCTCTTGGGTAAACGCCAATATGAGTAGTAAAGAAGAACTTTGCATTATACCAAGTAAGTGAACTTTCTTCATATTGGTGTCGGAATAATTTGAACAATTGTCAACTTAACCTGCTTCCTTAGAGGAGAGTTATTGAAGGGCAAAATTTCTTTATACAACTCCTACAGGACAATACGATAAATCACTTTTAATATCACCTGTTTACGTGTGCAATAGTTCATTGTAACTGTGGAGCGCTAAAAATTTAACTTTGCGTGTTGGTATTATGTCACGTTGTCACTAACTCAACAAGTGGAGCTCTTATTAGAGATATGCAACTATCCACACATTAAAGTTTGGTTGGTTGCATAAGCAGAGGGTAAAACGTCCTTCTGGTGTCGCAGGAGACACAAAGCTAACAATGTATTAAAATACAGTCAAAATACGGATTTTTCTCCTACCCACGTAACATGGAAAAGTATAAATATACTTGAGAATCGGCTTTCGGCGGGCACATCGTAAATATCTGGCGGGTTGTGAGGGTGAGGGGCCTGCAGCTGCTTGAATCGCGGCACGTAATAAAGGAAAAAATCACACAAGAACGGTGAAACCCATAACGCAAAATGGATCATTTCAAGAGCAAGGCGGAAAGACTGTTTGGATAAACATAAGACATGTGGGCACTGCAGCGAAAAAGACTGCTAAAGAGATAAATGTCCGAAGAAATGGAAAGACGAAAAGAATGTATTCTATGCAAATTGAGAAAAAAAGAAAAGTGAACTACTAAGGATATAAAAGAGTCTATGCCATACCGACAGGCATAACAGAAGGTAGTATCATATCTACTTTGGATAAATCTTCCAAAATCGTCCATAAAACAGCAGACTTCTAAAAAAGAGAAAATCTCAATTTAAAAGGAAGAGAGATCGACCAAGACTACAGTAGAAGATTTAAAGAGAGAAAATGAGCCTAGGAATTAGAGAAAGAAGAACAGATCCGCAATTCCAGTTTTATTTGAGGGCAAATGAAGTGCAAACCGAGGAACAAGGAACACGAAGAGATAAAACGCGTATGAAGAAAGAAAGGTTTATGAAATTTACGTCGATAAAAGAGCAGAACAAGGATTCGGAGAAAGAAAAGCTGAAAGAGAAAACATTAAATCAAGCAAGGTAAAAGACGATGAAAAGGAGTTCGAAACAAGATATAAACATTTTGTAGTTGACTTTAAAGAACAATATAAAGAACTTTGAAAAAAAACCACAAGAAGACGAGGAAGAAACAGGAAGAGGAGAGAAAGAAGCTAAGGAAATTGACCACAATCTAGATGAGTTTTACATAGAAGTCTAAACTAAATACCAATTATCAGTCTTTAAGGATCCAAAACAATTAATGAGCCTTAAAATTCATCGTTAGAAATAATACATTAAAATAGTAGCAGGATACCTATTGAGCCACTGAGTAGCCTATCGGGCCAAGTTCATTTTAACAAATTTTCCAGGATCTCAATTTTTGAACTCATATCTGTAGTTTAATCCACCACATTCTTGAGTTGCCAACTGAAAGATTATGCCTTTTAGATCCATTTAAATCCATAAATGCACTTTCCAACAAAAATGTACTTGGCCCGATAGACAATTGAGTGGCTCAATTACTACACCGGAAGCTGTAAATATAAGAACATTAAAAAGAAACAAATTATCTATTGATCCCAAGAAAATCCTGTTCATGATCGACGAAGTCTTTGAACCAAGGAGCATAGAGTTCCACCTGAAGGAGGTTTATCGACATTTTGTGCAAGCCCATGTTAGAGTGGTCTTTGACCATGAGGTGCCGTGGTTACGCTTTTATGAGCTCTAAAGATTTGAATGGAGGAAATAAACACCGGTCTTGCAAATAAACGCTCAAAGATCAAACAAGTTAGTCTGGAATTACAAAGACTGGTGAAAGAAAAGAACGCAGATATTTTATGCATACAAGAAGTGTCTGTATAACACGTGGAAAATTATAACTTTCCAACAAACGTTCAAGTAGTGTTTTCTGGAAACAGCTGCCAAGTGGCAATATTAATACTGAACCCTGGAATATAGGTTCTCAAGGTAGAAGTGTACAATTACGATTGGTAGCAGGCACAAAAACACTTTCGACATGGCAGTCATTCATTTCGTACGCTCTCGCACATTCCATCCAGTATAAATTTACAGCACATAATATCGATATTTTTATTCTTTTGTGAAAAGAAACTGTTTTTCGTCACCTTTTATTTCACCTACGTGCTATCCATGCTTCAACTTTTTAGGTCATCCTGTCGTTATTTGTAGACCGTTACAGCTATAATTCTGAATGTGAAGTTTGTTCTACGAACTGTATCTGTATACCAATTTTAATCAAAATCAGGCTTATTCTCCTTGTGACAGAACAAAAAGAAATAACGAAGATACGTTATTGGTGTCAATAACTGGCACGTTTTAGGAGGAAATCAAGAGATAAAGAGAAGAGTTATCAATAAGGGAAAACATTCGAGTTAAGAAGGAGACGGTTAACAAAATATAAAGGAACAAGAGAGGAATACATAACCAAACAGAAGAGTATAAAAGGAGATCTTTGGGAAAACACTTGGAAAATAACCAGCAGGTAAAATAATAATACACGAGGCAAACTATATAAACTAATAAGCCAGAACATAAAAACAACTGTCCTAAAATCATTAACAAAACACTGTGGAACAATGACTAGGCACTAGTTGCAATTCGCAAATATACTAATAAATGAACCAATACCCGACGATTGTGAAGACAAAGAGAACAAAGAAAATAGACAGAGAAGAAAATTGCAATTTTCCCTAGAGGAAAAAGAAAATATACAATATGTTACAAAGGCAGAAGTGTAATTGGCGATCAAAATATCCAGAAACAAAAGTCCCAGGACCCGACTTCAACAAATAGAAATTTATAGAATAAAATGTTCTTTGGATACCATATTTGGACATGCTTTGTGCTATATGTTTAAAATGAAGAATATTTCCTAGCTTTTGGAAACAAAGAACATTTTTCAAACTTTTTAAAAGTTCAAATGAGGACAAACCAACTCCAAAATGTTACAGGACGATTTTTATTTTTATTGGTAAACGTTATCAGCAATTTTAGTATCCAGATTCCCAAACTACAGAACCAGATTAGATCAGTGTACCCTACAATTTGGATTTAGAATACGAAAGTCAACTGAGAATGCATTAATAAATTTAGTAATAATATCAGAATATAGGAGAAAAATACACAAATGCAAGGGCGCTTTTAAGAACCTGCGGTGACCAGCACTGTTTCAAAATCTACGAGTAATAGGCATATTCAAATATCTGTTGGAAATGCTCCGGGACTACAGCAGATATAGGAAGGTTATCATCGTATGTCTCGGGCCAAGAAAGAACTAACTAAGGTGCCAGGCAAGCGATGTTCCCAGGGATCGGTCTGTAGACCGATCTTCTCGGACATTGTCATTGATCATTGCCTAAAATAATTGGATGCAATGGACAAAATGTCTGCAGTAGTTGCTTATGCTGAAAACATAGTGATTGTCCTTAACGGGATAGCGCAAACGAAATCGAACAGGAATACAACAGTGTTTCTGTGTGGCAACAATAAAAGACGGATTTCGATAGAAAGGTAACATTTATGGTAATGGCACGTAAATTAAAACGAAATAATATAATTAAACACAATAATCAAACAATTCACAGAATCAAAACCTTTAAAGATCTTGGTGGAAGTATTGATGAAAAAATCAACTTTATGGATGATGTTTAACACGTTAGTAAAAGATTGTGAATCTCGAACACGCTTTGTCACACTTACAAATACCGAATTTAAACTCCCACTGCGGACCATCAAAATGACTTAGAATGTTGTCATCGATTATATACTAAGTACGTTGCTGGAGTTTGGACACAAGGTATGAGAGAAAATAAGAACTTCACAAATTCATTGAACAGTGTACAAAAGAAGACTCTGATTAGAATTTCGACAGCCTACGCGCTAAAGGCCCGAAGGCCGAAAAGTCCCTCCTTCCACCCCTGCCTCTTATCACTATTAGATCCAGGAACTGGGATGTGGCGTAGATCTAAGACCTGTCTCTTGCCAATCTCCGAGCTCAAGGGGCAGTCTAGTTCCCATTTCCAAATTTGATAACAACCAAATCCGGATTGTAAATTGTACCTCATAGGGCATCTTGGAAACTCTTGTACGCCTAGTACTTAAATATTGAACTAGGCATTGTTTGTGTTATTCTATTTAACACTTAATCGTAGTATTACAAGTAGAAACACATTAAGATTTATGAATTGTAATACAAACTAAATTTAAATACTAATTTGGGATTAACTATATTATCTAACTAATCATATCTTAAAATTAAATTAACAGTTGAATTCAGTTATAATATAACTACACTAATACAAGTGATATAATAAGATCATGCGATTTAAATCTAAGTTTATCTATCTAAATCACAGTGCGTTAAGAACAACTACAATTAACAATCATACTTCAATTTTAATTTGCATGGGATAATAATCAGTATTATTTGACAATACAAATTCCATAGTACAACTTAATTAATCTCATGGCAGTTAAGCTGCAATAGAATAGAATAGAATCTATTACACATATAATAATAATGATAAATATGCTCTAAAATATATAATAGCGAACAATAATACCATTACAGTTAATAACAATGCAATTTCAATAAATTATACAATATAAAGAATAAAATACAAATCTCAAAATGCCGTATCTTCCATCCAGCACCGAGCAAGGCCACCTAGCAATCTCCGTCAATCTTTACTATATGGTAACGCAGACATTAAATTTCCAACTTAGTTAGAATTAGAAGAATTCAGATTTCCGCTGAAAGCCTATGTCACTTATCGTAATTTCTGGAAGTTTATACCCTGAGTGAGTGAATTTTTGTCAATTGAGTGCATTTCTGTCAGTAAACCTATCTGAGTTATAGTTTCTCTCCTGTAAAAGTTAACTCCATGGGTGTGAAATTGCCTTACACCCTGTTTAAATTTATTTAGGAATCTTTTTGATACAATGTTATATAGATCATTGCACAAATCTTCGCTGCTAATAATAATATCCTTGGTTGAAATCATTTGTAGGATGCGTCTATTTTCATACAGGTCGCCGTCCAACGACCACTACAAAACAACATGACCTGAAGTTGCAAATTCGGTGAAAACAAAGTATAGATCGTTCCTTATTCCCAGTTCGTGCGGTATTTATTATATGGTCCATTCCCTGTTAGGTAATGCAGAAAACCAGAATCAGGATATAAGTATTTGAGCTGCATACTTGTATTTATATCCTGAAGATTCTACCACAATATTCTTTTTACCAGTATTGCCATAATTCCACTTTTCTCGCAAATTGGCTAGAATTCAATTTTTATATTGGTCTTTGTCCACTAATATACCTCCTAATTTGTCTCTTATCTTGTGGTATTCCTGTCTCTTTTGTCTGTATAACACTGTGGGTTGCAGAACTTCAAGGTGTAATCGTATGAGTCTTGGAGCTATCAGCAGCGAATTTGTCGATGCTGTATATGCCAGAGTCAACCGCACAAGGAGTTTTCACTGAACGCTGTTGATCTTAGATGCCAATCTATGGTACCACACACTTGCTGCATATAACGTAAGGAGAACTAGTGTTGCATTGTGATACTACATTGTCTTGAAAGGCAATTTGTATGTAGTTATTGGCGAACTTATCAACTTATTTACGACCTTCAAACTCTTGCTTGCTATCTTCTGAATATGGCTTTGAATCTGAAATTTTCATTTAACTCGATGCCCAAATATATCAAAGTTGAGGAATCTCATTTAATTGGTTCTGAATTTCCAATTGACTGTTACCGCATACAATTACTGCGAGGTTATCCACATATGCTACGATTCCGCTTACTTCTTCGCAGTTTTCCAATCTTCTAACAAGTCATTTAAAAATTATATTCCACATGATAAGACTGCACAACGACCCCTATGGGAATCCCTTAGTGATTGAATTTTTGTGATTCTTTTTTTTTTTTTTTGCTTAAACTCGACAAAACTGCCCATGCAGTAATTTTGTAGACTTTCCACGAGTACTACGTAATTCCAAGATCCTTGAACGCGCATACCATAGCGGGCCACCATACGTTATCAAAGGCGCCTGCTATGTCCAGAAAAAGACTCACTGCATATTTATATTTATATTTACAATTGTAATCAACTAATTAGTTAATTGGCTCCTCAGTCGAATTTTCATGACAGACACCAAATAGCAAGTTACGTCTTTCTAAGTCTATTCATTCCGGCTCCTATTAATAAAAGTTCTCCAAAATCGTGCCAAACATATTCAAAAGACAAATCGGACGATAAGAGCCAGGGTCGAATATATCTTTATCCTAAGATATCAGTAAAATAACCAAGTTAGCCACTTTCCATATTTGGGGAAAATTCAATGTTTCAGACACTCAGAGAACAATGTCGCTAAATACGGTGTCCATATATCCATTAACTTTTATTTCATTCTTGATAGACTCTGGACCTGATGTCTTCTTTGTCCTTAGGTTATTAATTATACTAGTTATCTCTTCATTTCTTAGAAACTTCTCACTTTCATCATGGAGATTTTCCCTGGTCGGCTCTTCTGTGTTAGTTCGAGTTTATACACGTATTTCTGATTCTTCTCTATTATCGTCTGGAAGAAATTTTTCATCAGAATATCCAGATAATCTTACCAATTGGACAACTGTGAACCGTCGTCTGTGTTCAAAGTCATGAATACTACCCTACAGGAGTTTCTATCTTTTCTTATTATCCTCTAGGGGTGTACCGAACGATCCAACTCAAGGTTTTGCATCAGGAAGCCTACCAATGGCTTTCTCCTATAATCTTCAATTTTATGTTTATTTTCTTCCTTTATACCTAGGTTGTTCTGTATTTATTTATTTACTCTTCTTACCCTAAGAAATGGAATATTAGTAAAGAGATAACTCTTTCTTACGGCTCATGCCTCCCTTTCATACTGTTCAAGATGCTCATTCCAGAAAGAAAGACTATTTTACTTTTTTCTCCTTGATATGATTTGATAAATGCTTCCTGTACTTTTTTTTTGAAGATTATAATCTGCATTTTTTTAGATACATCCATTCTTAACACCCGGAAATCTTATTATTTTAAAAATATTTTCCACTTCACATTTTGGTTTTAATTTTATTCCGTTTCCAATTTCATTGCCTCTGTCACCCTATTGTCCGTGTTTAATCAAATTATATTATGATCGCTTATAGTCATTATAGCCAGTACACACACTAATCACTATATTGACCAGTTAGTAGAATATCCAAATTATCATTGTTGATTATTATAGCTACCTTAGAACGATTAGTACACCTTGAAAGGCACTATTAAGCGTGGAATGATTCTGCAGATAACGTAAGTCTCTGCTCTCCTTTCACATACTCTCAAACTCAAACATTACTACTTTACCAATTCCTGCATTTAATTTTATAAATCCAGTCTTACCCATAATCAGTCCTGGTAATAATCGTTTCGTATTCAATTTTATATGCCCATTTTGCCCTTGAGCTCTACAATCTCTGTCCCTTATTTTACAAGGTACGCAAATATTCTGATCTTTCATATTGCAGTTTTTCATATAGCGATCTTCTTCTTCACAATATTTTCTTCTTTTGTTTTTATCACAGTCATTTGAAGTATGACAAATTCACCACATTCAATAGAACTGAAACGTAATCTTTCAAAGCGCAAATTTCGTAACAAATAAAAATTTCCCATTTAATAAAATTCCTTTAGAATCCTGTCATTAACGTTTGCTTCTCTCTTGTGTCAGTAAAATATTTCGGTTTCATTTCCTTTCTAGCTTCATTTATTAAGTGCTTCTCCTCGAAATTGTAGGTGATAAGAACTTCAATTACTTCAGCATTCTTCATATCTGAATATAATGAGGAGTGATTTCCTCTTTTGTGGTTCACTTAGACTCGTATTTAACTTGTACTTCTGTTATATTAAGCACCTTTTCAAATTCATTCTGTGTTTCACCAAATACCATAAGTCCACTATGTGTTTATTTCATTGTTGCAATTATCATAATCTTGCATGGATCAGCGATCCTTACAAAGTCCCTCTGAATGGTTGCAGCATCTTTATCTTCGCTTGGCTTCATAAGTAAACCTGGTTTCATTTGTGCTCTCGATCTTTCAATACATTTATTCCTTTCAGTCATTTCCATCCTTCCATTATTTTGCTAACTTTTGCTGGATTCTCCTTCTTCTTTCAATATTTTCCTTCAATTGAGAATTTTCTGTAACTCGATCTTTAAATGAACAATTTTATCATCCTGTGTGATTCTCTAACTCCTCCAATTTATCTAAGTCTTCTATTGTATTTTCTAACATTTTTGTTGCTTTTCCTGTTTCTATTTCTGCAGTTTTCAATCTCTCTTGTAATGTTTTACTCTCACTTTCTCTCTTTATAATTTTTCTCTTTATCACTTTAAACTTTGTTTTATTTCTCCACTTTGACTTCCTTTCTCTACTTCATACAGAGATTTTCGTCTCTTACTGTCAGGAGATGACGATCTAGATTGTGTATTGTTGCAATACAGAGGGTTAGTCTTTTCTTTAGTGTTTCAATCTTCGTTGTTCCAACCTTAGGTTTCTCAGAATGTTATCTATATATTTAAGACTATTCTGGTAATGTACCATCAGTTTTAGAAACCATATTCTTCACTATTTTCTTCTTCTTCATTCTTCGTACTCTTCTTTTTATGATAATGCAGAATTAAAAGATTCTACTAAAATAACTGTTGGGAATTGTTGTGCGCTAGCCTCCTGTTTTCATTGTCTTGTGCATTATCTGTATTTAGTGATATTTGTTCTTCAACCATTATGACGTTTTGATCTTCACCACCATTTAATGTTATTGACGTCCTTAAGTTCATGCACGATGACATTTAACAGATACATTTCACTCTACGTAGACTCTTCTCCTCTAAATTGCACAAATCCACAATCACTAAATTACAAACACAAAATTAAAACTTGGAGATAAACAAGCTCTCCTCAGCACTAAAAGAGGAAATGTCCATTATAACCTCTTGACCTAACACCACACTCTACCGGAGATGCACAAATTAAAGGAAGATTATGCACTTCCTTGGAACTCGGCTACAACTTGATCCCTCTTCAGCTCCCCCGGGACGGCTCGCATCTCGCTTTCTGTAATTGCTTTATATTTCTCTGGAACAGCGCATCTGTGCTTCATTCTTAAACAAAAGCATCTTTATGCAAATTACCGGGGTACCCGCGAATATGCAGATAATAACTCGGCAGACTAAAGGAGCACTTTCGGGTGGCACCAAACATTATGATGAGAGTTAAATCTGCTTATTTAGAAGCAATAGAAACAGGATCATACAATAGAGGAGGAAGGACAACCACATTGGAACACTGGAAATCGCGAACGATAGTGTCAATAATAAGGACAAAATTGTAGAGAAACTCTTAGATATGTGGAAAGAATGGGAACATATATGCTAGTACCAAATATTAAAGAAATACTCAAACGGAATGACGTAAATCCAGTAGGAGGAATAGTAGTACACTTCCTCACTGGCATTGCCCTTATAAACACAAGTTGTACGAACAAAATGTAGTGGATTCCCATGATTGCAACTGTAGACAATTCGCAACTTCTGAGCATGTAGTCTTCGATAGATAAAAATAGATAGATAAAATGAATTGTATGAGCGGTAACAGCACTATGGCTTACGCCCGTCCGGTTGTAGTCTTCCAGCGTCCACTGATAGAAGATCAAACATGAGTCCTAGAGAGCCTGAGAGCTCTACAGAATGAAGACATATTAGCCTAATCATTAACAAGAAAAATAATGGAGAAATCATCGGGAACGGTTTTCTGGATCCTGAAAAAAAAACTGGAAAGGGGACCGAGACACCGCCATAAAGATAAAATTAAGCAGTTAAAATATTACAAAAGTTGTATATATGTAAATAGATGTGCCCATCACGTCCGTTAAACGTTATGTTGTCGTTTCGTTTTCGTGGTGTCCTGGTATTAGTGTGGAGAAGGACGTGTGCATTCGCCTCTCGACCAAGGCCAGAACATACATGTGAGTGAATAATTTCCCCTTCTTTTCCCAACGAAATGGTCATAGAAGGATGTCCAGGACACCAAAAGGGAAGGTGAAAGTGTGAGTGGAAAGTGGTGGAAGGAATTCCTGTGTGGTTACAGGAGCTCCAAGCAATCATCTCGTAATATTGCAAATTGTGCTTCTGGGGCAGAACTGGAAACCCCTAGACCTGGAGAGGACACCAACTGGAACATGTCAAATGGCGGGCTACAGGTACTGTGGACGACGGACTATATGGCGATATCATGATTAAACATAACATGCACCAAATAGAATGAAAAGACGAAAAAGATCTTGAGAGATAATTGTAAAATTATTAGGGTTAGAATATTAGAATAGCTAGGGTAATTAGTACTTAGGTTATTTTAGTGTTTATTATGTAGTTACAATGAGCAATAAATGATGATAGTTTTGTAAACAATTTACCATCCAGTGTAAAGAATGTCACTTTTCTATACAATTCTTTGCGCAAAAAGAGATTGTTCTGAGTAAAATAGGTTAGCTAGGCAAGAATAATTAAGTTAATGCATTATCTTGATGATAATAGTGTGTTTAACAATTTATTGGCAAATATCAAATACTGTATGTGAAAAATTGAACATGGCACTTTGTTTTGCAGCATTAGCAGGGACACTGAGAATACCCAGCAATGGAAAGTTAGCAGGCAACGGATTAGAACATCCATATGCAGGAGTAAAATAATAAACTGTATATAGCACAGATTAGAAAGTATAGTTATCTTGTTGTTAGTAATTTAAGGAAAGTTTAGTAATCCTTAGTAATATATTGTAGTGCAGAGGTTCTTAAACTGGGGTCCGCGGATCCCTGGGGGCCCGTGGCAATGTTTCAGGGACCCGCAGACATTTCTAACAAAAAACAGAATATACCATCATTTTTATGTTCAGCCAATCAAAAGTTAGTGCTTTTTAAAAGCTAGATTTTAAGCATTTCACTTTTAAATGTACGTGTTTTCGTTATTTCAATTGGTTATGACTGTTTAAGGAAAGTTTGAATGTGTATTTCTAAATAACCGACAGCTTTTATGCCCCGATAGTGTCCGCTATTCGGAAATTTCACTATACAAACAGACAATGTAAATAAATACTTGCAGTAAATATTTAATCAACTCACTCATACATAACACACAAAAGTTGAAACAAAAGGTAGAGTAAAAAAGATGAAAGTTAGAAAGTATGAAAATGGAATGAGAAGCATGTGCAAGAAGTTCATATACCATCTGTTAGATAATACTAATCTCGCGAACAAGCGCTAACTGTGGATGTATATGGGGTACTAACAATCGTGCTGTGCTTTTTATTTGTCTGTGAGGATGATGTTACTCTTTTTATTAGATCACTTTCCGGTGCTGGTGTATTTTAGATCTGGCCAAAGCTCACACACAGTCATTTACGCATGTGTAGCTACTGTAGTGTGTTGTAACATAGATTGTTGGCTTAAATTCAGTTCTGTGAAGCGTTCTTAAGGGAGAAGCTCCCTTAAGCTATTGCAGGTCATAGTGACATCAGAAGCTTAGGTCCTTCAGAGACTAAAAATGTTGCAAGCCCAATGGAGAAAAACGCAAAGAAGATTACTAAATATTCTGATACTTACTTAAATATCAGGTTTATTTCCATTCAAAGAGGAGAAGTATTGTGTCCTCAGTATGTTATTTGCTATCACTGAAAGCATGAAACCAGCAAAGCTCTCTCAACATCTCGATATATGCAAACAAAACATCCAGATTATGTTACAAAAAAATCAACGATCTTGTTTGTATTTTTAAGCAAAAGCTGATAAATACACTCACTGGAATGAAAGTGTTCTTCGCGCTTCATATGAAGTGTCTCTACTGATGAAAAGGGAAGCGAGGAATACTACTGGCGATGAATTTATAAAACACGCTGCTGATAGGCTTGGCAGTTCTGGGCGAAAAAGATAGTAAGTCTTTGTGTTTAGTTTCATTATCAAATAATATAATTACAAGAAGGATAGATAAAATGGCCGAAAATATTAGGAAGACATTGATCAACAGAGATGCCTGAAGGACATAAATGAAACTTAAAAATAAACAGAATTAATAATTATACAAATTTTACTACCCAGTTAGATGAGAGCACTCACACTGTGAATGATGAAAACTTAATTGAGCTCTTCCGTTATGGTTATGAACGTAAATTGCACGAGGATTTTTTTTTAATCTACCAACACATACCACATCAGCAGAATTGTTTCAGATTGTGAACAAATTAATTTTTGACAAAATTATTAATTGGAATAAATGTGTGGGTGTTGGCAGTGGCTGAGAGAGATCGATATGTGGAAGGAAAGTGTGGTGGTTACTATAATAAAACTGTATGACCATTTTCAGTGGGTTCATTGCTGTCCACAGATAGGTTTGAGTAGCAAAGAAGGTGCCATTAGAACTAAGGAGTTGCCTTTAGGAATTTATTCGGGTTGTGAATTTGATTAAAACACGCCTTTTGAATTCTATGTTATATCTGTGAAGAAGTGGAAAGTGCCCATAAGTGAATTAATGCACTGTTAAGTAATCTGGCTTTACCGAGGAAGGCTATTGTGTAGATTAGTTGAACTGAGGGATGAAGTCAAGCTCAATTTGTTTCATTCCATTTTCGAACTTCAACAGGTTCCATGAATTTAACTGAAGTTAAAGTTATCATACTTTGCTGATATCTTCAACAATCTGAATGTACTCAATTTAAGCATATTACATCCCTATTTTCCAGGTTCCAGATAAAACAGAGGGAATGATAAAAAACTGAAACTGAGTAAGAGATTAGACTAAAATCTTCGAGCAATTCCCTTCCAAGGCAGAGTTCCTTTAGATGTCAGAAGAAAATGTTCCAAAGGAGATCCTCAATTGTGTTTGCAACTAAGGAAAACTAAAAAAGAGTCTGAAGGAAACCAAACAGCTACTCATGATAGGAAAAAATCACATAATTGCAGTTAAAAAACCAGACGGGACCGTAACACGAAAAAAGGAGGAAATTATAAAAATATTTGAAAATTTCTACAGAGAATCGTACTACACCGAAGAATAACTAGGAAATAAGATTCAGAAGAAAATGATATAGAAGTCCCAGATGTAATGAAAGAAGAAGTGGATAAAGTACTTACTTCGAGGGATGAAGAACGGAAAATCGCCAGGAGAAGATGGACTCACAGCAGAGATGTTTAAATGGGAGGTGAAAATACGAAGGAGGAACTTGCTAAATTATTCTCGATGTGCCTAAGGAAGCACGAAATACCCTCAAGTTAGAATAATGATGTTATCATTTTGTTGTACAAGAAAGGGGACAAAGAGCGCGTCGAAAACTACAGACCAATTAGTTTACTGTCAGTTCGATACAAAATGTTCACTAAAGTAATTTTGAATCGCATTTAACGAGACTTGGATTTTAACCAGGGTAGGGAACAAGTCTGATATCGTCGTGCATTTAGAACAATTGACTACATACCAACATTGAATGAAGTTATGGAAAGGACTAATGAATATGAACTTCCACTGTGTCTAGGATTCATAGATTTTGAAAAAGCTTTCGATTCGGTTTCCTTCGCAGCAGTACTTAAATCACTTCAGCATCAAGCCATCGAAAATCATAGATCAAGTTATAGTGAAACATTTACTCAACTTCTACGTCTGTCATTAGACTACATCAAGAAGCTGAAAAAATTAAAGTTGGAAAATGGGTAAGGTAAAGAGATTCAATTTCTCCAAAACTGTTTTCTGCGATTTTGGAGAGTGTTGAAAAATTGAAACTGGGATGAAATTGGAATAAAAACTAATGACGAATATCTTCATCACCTACGATTCGCTGACGATATAGCCCTGTTTCCTTCAAATTCAGAAGAACTACAAACCAGAATGGAATAACTGAGTAATAAGAGTTCGAAAAATAGGCCTTAAAATGAATTTAAGCAAAACAAAAGTCATGTACAATCAACATGCTGCAAAGAAGGAAATAAAGATTAACTGAGAAACAATGGGCATAGTTGCTAAGTACATTTACCTGGATCAGCTCAAAACATCGAATGCCAAGTTAACGGATGAAATAAATAGAAGATGTAAAATAGCGTAAAATTCGTTTGGAAGACTACACTTTATTTGAAAAGCAAACTACCAATGTGTCTGAAGCGTAAAGTATATAATCAATGTGTCTTACCAGTAATGATGTACGACTGTGAAACTTGGACATTGAATGCGCAAACGACTCAAAGATTAAGAGTCACACAAAGAGCAATGGAGAGATTCATGCTAGGAATAACTAGGAGGGGACAGGAAGACAAATGAATGGATTCGCGCACAAACAAAGGTAGAGGATGTAATCAAGACTGCGAAGAAGATGAAGTGGAGATGGGTCGGTAACATAGCTAGACTAACATATGGAAAATGGACGACAAATTTACTACATTGGATTCCTAGAGAAAAGAAGGGACCGAGACGACGTCCAAAAGCAAGAGGGGTAGATGAAATCAAGCCTTTTTCAGGAACTACATGGATGAAAATAGAAGCAGACCGAGATATATGGAAAGAAAACGGGGAGGCATTCATCCAGCAGTGGATAGAAAATGGCTGAATGTGATTATGATGATAAGTTTATATATACCGGTATATATATATTTAATGTATATTAAGAAATTTGCGAAAAGAATGTGAACTTATCTTCCTATCATTAAAATGTAAAATATGTTAATCCATAATTAGTGAAGCATGAGAAAATGGCTGAAATGTAAATAAGAATGGCACAAACTGATCTGTATTTTAAATGTTCTCTGTACACAGATATTGTTCAAGGGAAATACAGAGAAAGTAAAATGAAAATGGCAGCACTAGCACATTAAGGTAAAATAGTGAACGTATATTTAGTGTGGGTTATTTGTTGTATGTATGTATGTTATTTTGTGTACTCAAGTGAACGTAGGAAAAATAATAACAAGAAAAAACTCTCTAAAGGTAACTAAGGTCCAGTATAAATTAACAGGCACTAGACCAATACAGAGTTTCCTACCAGCTCGTAAGAAACCCTCAGTGCAAGTATATTGGGATAGTCTGCCCCGTCCAAAGAAAAAGAAGAATTCTGAAGGAGGCTAGTATATCCTTCTTTGGGCGGACACCAACACCGTAAAGAGGCAGGGATGGAAGGTGGATTCCTCCCCAGAAAAAGGTTTACATATACATTGGGCCCTAACAGTGCTCTCAGAAGTATCTCGTTGCATCGTATTTTACGATATTTAAGAGGATATCATATAACAATAATATTAAAAATAATATAGAAATTATGTCTGCAAAATAATCAAATTACTTATCAATAGTGTAACCTTGTATTATATGGTCAATATCCTTGGGCGAGACTGTTGAAAGTATGAAATATTCTCCATCGTAAACGTGCTTTTATCGTTTCTCCATATACACATCTCGATTTCTAGTTGAATAGCATCATAGTCAAAGTAGTCAAGATTCTATACCTGTAAGGTATAATTATTAACTGATTTCGATACTAGAAACTGACTTATAATAGACTTATTTAAACGAGTAGAAAAATCAACTAATCCTTGTAAGTAATACGAGTATAACGAAATCTGCATTTTATTTTTATTAGTTGATTGTACCGTCAAGTTAGTAGATATATCACAACAAATAACTACTCTTTTAAATTTATTGCACTCGTATCGTATGGAAGGCTGATTTCATTTCAAAAATCGATTAAGAAATCCGGCCTTTTGTAGAGATTGGAAACAACCTGAGTATACTGTTATAAGCGAAACAAAGTGAAACAGGGTCTCGCTAAGTTTGAAAGGGATCACAAAATCTTACATTGATTTACTTTCTAGTAGCGGATGGTTAAACAAATCGGTCGGTGGTATAATTCATAACTACAGTAGATTATATATTGACTCAGAGGGAAAAAATCATTCAGGCAACCAAATATAGGTATTAACCAGATAAATTGTTTCTTTTATCTTTTCTTGTCTTTTTATAATATGTTCTAGATATTTAATGCGCCAACCGGTCGATCTGGTATCTCATTTGCTCGTTATTCTTGCCTTGTGATGAATTGGTTATCATTCGCTTCGTATATATTACAGTAACAAATCCTTTCCGTTAGCACTGGTTTTGGTCAGCATTGGATTCGTGGGCGCCATACACAGGGTGTAACAATGCCTCAGGGGAAAACTTCGGAAGATGATTCCCGACATCGAAACAAATAAAAAAGTTCCTATGAACATGGGTGATATTCCGCTTCGTTTTGGAGGTACATCGTTTCCAACTTGAAGCCCACAGTTGACGCGTTACAATGGGAAGAAAATGAATAATTTTCAATAAATCATAAACGACGCATTCAATGAAAATCTCGTTTCCGGAAATTTGTTTCTAATAACATGGTGGATATAGGGACTGAAAACATGATGTCACCCTTTTGTCAGTGTTTCCAACCTCGAATAAAGTTTATTTTTTTTAATGGCACTACATCAGGTTCTCAGATATTTGGCATTCCCTAGTGATGATTAACAACATATGTAAAGTGCACACCGCAGTGTTGTAAACTATAGATAAGACTCGCACGTACGCTCGGGGCCGAAGGCCCAAGTAACCCACAAGTCCCCACTTGGGACTTCCTCCACCCCTGCCTTCTTGTTCGATTTCATTTCATTTTGCAAATAGTATGCAATTGAAGGCAGTCGCCACCCCGTTGCCACATCAAAATTTAGCAAGGATTAACCTGCGGGGTGCTTTGACTAGGTAACTATTTATTAAACACCTAGTCTACGAGCATGTTTAATTGTACCCAATATTATAAAAAGGATTTATAAAATTTGTAGAATTTGTTCTTAAATTAAATCTGGCATAATTGAACAAACAAATTAGCACAGGATTTATTTAATTATTTTAATTAGCAGTCAAATATAAACTAACTAACTATTAAACATATATAAACTCTAATAAAGATAACAAAAATAAAACCTATCCTAGCTAATTACCGCCAAAATATTTCTTTTAACTTATGATAGAACTAATTAAAACGTGAATGATAACAATTAGACAATAAGATATATGATATAATATATAAAGACAAATAAGATAAGATAGGATGAAATAAAATAGAAATAATAAATAAGATAATAATAATAATAAGAAGAAGATAAGGTTCACGTTATAATACAACATTTACTACTAATAAGAACAAGAAAGTAAAAGCCTGACTAAGCTATCTGTATTTCAATCTACCCTAACTAGCACACTTTGTGATATAAACAAGATTTAATTTAGGAACAACTGTAATAATTTCAATGACAAGATTAATCGTAAAAAGCTATTAATTAATTTAACTATAATTAGAATAGATAAATATTAATAAAAATGGAAAGAAGTACACAATAATCCTAACAAAATAATATAATTATTATAAAACATAACATCATTGAGACGGGGATTAAGCCAAATAGATTAGACTCAAAATAACCATTTCTGACTATGTAGAGATCCCATCTGTTGATATGGAAAATAAGATAATTTGACCTATCTAACGTAGAAAGTACAAGAAACATGAAGACATACAGTTTATATAATTCTAACCCTAGTATCATATCTAGAGGGTCTAACTAGGCTAGCTATCTAATAGCCCATCCTAAACTCTGTATGCGAACTATAATAAGAGCGACTATACAATAACATAAACAGTTCTAATGTTAAAAACTAGTGCCTGACTTATAATCTTTAATTACAGAGGATATAAATTACAATAAGATGATCGCTCTTTAGCTGACTTCATCCACCTTCTCTTGAGAACGGTAGCCAGGCTTATCAATTTACATTTAAAATCATTGTAAAGACACAATTAAAACAGCTGATTGCTGTTCTTTTCAAATTAGCTATTTACCATTTTAATTTAAATTTACATTACCAGGACATAATGATATGTTAACCATTGCCCTGCAAAAATTGTTCAAGGCATTGTCTTGAAACACGATTACAAAGGTCACCAAATGCATCACTCAAGTAATTGTCATGAAGAATGTCCCTAATTGAGTGTCCTTGAAATGGTAGTATTCTTTCCGCAAGATGAAGATTTCTTGGGCAGTGGAGCACGACGCGACGTGTTCTGGTGAAGCAATCTGTCCACAAAAGCAGTAGGCATCTTTGGCGAAGACAAAGTTGACACAGCTTTTCATTATATGGGCCATTTCCTGTGAGAAACTGGAGTATACCACTATCAAATTGGAAAAAGAACTCATTCAGTCTTTCATTAATATCCGGGAAGAACTTATAAGTCCTTCCTCCTTTCGATGAATTGTTCCATTCTTCCTGCCAGAGGCGGAGCAACTATTGGTACAGATCTTATTTATATTCAATCCGTTGTCCAATAATTTCATGGGTGCGATGACTGTCTTGTGTCTTCATCCAATACCCAATTGCTCGTTGGACAACAGATAGATAAAGTGGGGGACGCCCATTAACACATAAAGAGAATCATTAGAAACCGTCCTGAAAACCCCAGTATAACGGATCAAGAAATTTCGTTGCACACTATTGATTGTTGTTGCCAGTTTTCTGTTGATCAAGAGACGATGTTCCCAAACACTCGACCCATACGCACATATAGGAAGTAATATTGCAGACAAATATAACATAATCACTTTCAGAGGTAGTTTGAACTTCGTATTACCCAAGATGATTATTTTATTTACGATAGACACTGATTTTTCTTTCACATATTTGATGTGTTCAGCCATATTTAAATTTTTCTCAAGAATCACACCGAGATAGCTCACTAAATTGACTCTTTATACTGTTTCATCATTACATTTGATACCTGGATCACGACTAATAGTGCTGTGAAAAATTATGTAATTCGTTTTCCCAGTTGACAGTTCCATCTTTGCATTTTGACACCACAAATTTAATTGTTTAAATACAGCATTAACTTTAGACTCTATTCCATTTCGACTGTTAGCAGCAATCACTATTCCCAAGTCATCGCCGTAGGCCCCAAACCACACATCTCATGCATTGATTCCAAAGATAGAAGACAGGTCTCAAAAACAATGTCCCATAAAGTGGGCCCAAGGACAGAACCCTGCGGGCAGCTCTTACTTGTCGTCTTGGACACATATTGATCCGAGGCACCATAACTCATTGTCTTGTTCCTTAGATAATCCAGTAGTATGTTCCAAATGCCAGCTGAAGGGCCAATTTAGGAATTTCTAGAAGGAGATTCGGCCATCATACGTTGTCAAAAGCTCCCAATATATCAACGAACAAACCAACCGCATATTTTGATTTAATTCTGGCATGTTCTATTGCTTTGCGTAAGTGGCTCATTGCATCCTATGTACATCTAACTTTTCTAAATCTATACTGATAAGATGTTTTAGAGAGACCTCTTAATTTCTCCAGTCTATACCGAACCGAAGATGTTCAGAAGACGTATTTCTCTGTAGGATTTAAATATGATTTATCCTTGTTTGAATTTTTAAGTAATATTACTAATTCAGTCTGTTCCAAGCATTTGGAAACTTACCTTGCCTTAAGCATTCAGACATAAAACGGGCTAGGTATTGTATCAGTAAAGCTTTGAGTTCCATCACAACTTCTTTTCTAATTTTATCCGGTGCTGGAGCTTTCCTAATTTTGAGCTTATTAATTATGGTTTCGATCTCATCATTTGTAACTATGAGATATGTATCCTTTTCTGTCATCTGGATTGGTTTATATATGTTTAGAAGCATTCTCCTTATTCCTCTGTATATATTATTTTCCGAGATTTCATTGTCATCCGGCAGGAGTTTCCGTAGGAATAAGGTAACGGTTTCCAACTAGTCCTCGGAATAAGTTCCATTGTCTCTTAGCATAGCTGTCATAGTTGGAGATATTTTAATCCTCTCTATTACAATTTTGTAGGGAAGTACGCACGGATTTATGTCCAGGGAGAAATGTACAAATCTTTCCCAGGATCTTGCTTTGAACTTAGTGAGACAGTCTTTATATCTCTCTTTGGCCATCTTATAAATTCAGTCTTCTAGCCCGTTGTACTGGATGAAGTGCTGATTGATAGATTTTGCTCTTCGTTGTCATAATTCTTCTCAACTGTTTTAGTTCTGGATTCCAGAATGGTGGTTGATTATGTTCCTTGTCATTTGTTTCGAACTGTTTTCGAGAGCATTGGTAATATGTTGGGCAAGCTGTTCTGCTCTCTGATTAACATCATCATCTTTTTCAATGTTCTGGAATTTTAAGTCTTGTGTGACATCTTTCCAATTTATAGAAGAAAGGTTATATTTTTCAGAATTGTGTTGCTCATTACGATTAGGGATATCTGGTGTTCTGATATCCAGAGAAAGTACAAAGAGTATAGCGTTGTGATCGTTGGTAGTATAGATAAATAAGACAGAAAGGTTTTTCGATCTTATACAAACTCGTGTCGAATCCATAGTTTACAACACTGCAGTATGTGTTATGGCCATCGAGTCACTCCTCAGTGCGGGTTAGAAACAGTAGTCGCCGACGTGCCCTTTGTGTAAATTGTGTTCTTTGTTATTTTAATTATTATTAACATTCTTTTAACTGCAAGTAAAGTGGTATAATGATCGATACCAAAGACAATTTAATAATTAATTATTTACAATATACGTATAATTAAGTGTAATGTATCAGTGTATAATCTGGCGAAGCAGCTTCTGCTCTGTAGAACGATCAGTACAAAGCACAATATGCGTGTATCACGTGTGTCTGGATAGAGTCTGCAACACGGTCAAGTTTGAATAGCGACGTAACGAGTGTCCATGTATTCGTAATTCCACTTATTTCTACAACTAGCATAGGTAACGAGAAAGCTGACAGTAAATGAACAAAAAAGTGTTTATTCTGCGAATCTTTTGAATGTTGAATGTGTATCTTTATTAATAAGAAGATGTCTACAGCGATTCTTCTCAATACAACAGTGAACGATTATTATTATTATATTTCTGAATAACGAAGTGCTTTACGAATATGGATAAAATAAACTTTGTATAGAAGACGTTCTGTTCCGACATATCACTCACAACTCTTGCTTTGGAATGATTAAGTATGTACGTAAAAGATTAATCTCACTATTTCAGTTCTGATAATGAAATATGGCTTGTTCACAGTATGAAATAATTCACTGAACATAGAGATTTCACAAAGCAGTCTATTAACGAAGTGGTTTCTCCCTGTGTGCGTATTACTACGCAATATCAATGTATACTTCGTCAAATAAAGTTGGCAAATAAAAATATTATTCATTAGGTTTCTCCCCTGCGGTATTATATTTATCACACTTTATTCGTATTCCCAATTACACTAAGTTCGCTTCGATAACTTTGTTAGTGTTAAGTTCGGTTGTAATTCGTTAATTACAATCACTAATAAGTTCAATAACGATACGCTAGCTGGCTCTGTATCCACACAGAATGTTCTCGTTATTCACTAAACTGCTTATTCTTCGCGCTATGGTGATTGTCTCGTTCGGTTATTTCAAAGTACGAATTCTTCTTCTCGTTTAACTTAAAATTTCTCACTATGTTACTGTTCAGTTACTTCTGTGGAATGAAAAGAACTCTCGACTACTATAGTTTTGGTCAAGTACAGTTCTGCAAAAAAGTACATAAGTCACTACAAGACACTGGTCTACTAATTTGCTTATAAGTTCGTCTCTGTTTGTCGGAAAATAGATATTGAGTTCTCTTATTAATTACGTAACTTCCCAAACATTACTTTTGTTGCTAACAGGTGTCTCTCTTCTACTACGGCTTTAATGTCTATCTTCTCTATCTCATTTCTTCTTACTTTACCTATTACTTCACTTCCGTTCTACTCAAGGTAAGCTTTCTGACGAGAGATATTTCTTCTATTACACTTGGATGCACTTCAACTGTCTATAATAACTTCTAACCTCTTCCTCCTAGTTACTACAACAATCTTGTATTGGATAAGCAGCGCAAGCTAACTCCAACTTTTACTCGGAAATGCAACTCAGTGCGCAGTATTTGACGACTAATATTCGCGCTATCTGTCTTTCTATCTGTCGTGCCAACTGCGTGAGTATAAGTTACAACGAAAATTCTCATATCAACTCTAATGCCCCGATAAGAAACTAGGGTGCCCTGGTCCAGTGGTCTTGGCTGCCACCGTCGGGACTACGACTAGTTCTCGTAGCACTTATGCAGGACGAGCAGTGAAAGCCGAAGGAGCTTCTCAAAGTTCTACGGATAAGTCGTTTCCTCATCCGATTTTATCCAAAACTAAGTGTTTCCAGAGGTATAAAGATCAATTTTCCCTCCAAATGCAATGAACCATGTGCTCTGACTACTCCTGTCAGAGATCGTCCCCGTCCACCGTGGTTCTGATCATTGTTAAATACCTGTAGCACCTCCAGAATGTGATGATTTCCTTTTGACTGGATTTAAAGAATATCAAAATGCTGTTAACAATTTTAATTTGTTCATAACAGAACCATAAATTAGTTGAACAATATGGACTTCCGGTAATAATATGGATTACCTTCTAGTGGACTTCAATAGAAATACTGCTGTGCTCCACTGCCGAACTTCAAGCGAAATTGTATGAAAAAATGCATAAGACGTGCTTCCGTGTTACTTTTATATAATTCGGGTCCTATTGGCTTCTCTATGTATATTCACTGCTAATACGTCTACATCTTTAAATGTTGCATTAAAATATTCAAATATCTGTGAGTTATTATGCAGCGATTTTTCTCCTACAAGCCTGTCACGTTATACGTGCACCAACAACTGAATAGTTGGTCTATTTTAATTGATGTTCGACATTCTTCTCCCATTGCGAGAGGCTGTTGCTACTCTCTTGGTTAATGCACCACCTCTTGGAAATAGCGAGAGAATGATCTTTCTCTTTGTCGATTCGAGAGAGCAATCATCTCTAGGTGAATGCGAGATATATCTTTGGTGATTCGAGAGAGTGATCGCCTCTTGGCGAGACTCCCCGTTGGTGCGGATCTCATGCTTCCCGGAGAGGCTCGAGAGGAGACTCACTTTTCCCCTTGCAGAAAGTATATTTTTTGCTGTAGTGACTAAGCGGACGTATTGAATCGTCAAGGGAAGATTGTGGTTGATGTGGGTGATTGTGTTTGATGTCAGGTATCACCACCCGAAGTTTTTACCCGACGTCTTATTACACCTTGTATATGTTTCGTAAGATCGTTTTGGCTGGAGTAAATATATTTTGGTGTAAGTTCATGGAGAAATAACATTTTAGGATATAGTTGAATAAATACACTTTGTATTGAGAGTTTAATATGTTCAATTTTGTGTTTGAATTGAAAAACAAAGACGGTTTCTCTTTCAACTAACGAACTAGCATGTGGATTTAAATAAAAGCTTAATAAATACGTAGTCATGCAACTGGTGATCTACTGCTGCCAGACGAATTTTGAAATTTACTATTTGTTAATCAACCTTTCCGATAAATGTTGGATTAGATTACGTTAGGTAACTTTTGATAAACTTGAGTTGAATTAGGTGGGTCAACACTTGCCATACTATTTTTATATGCTTTTATTTGTCTACGCTTCTTAATTCTTTAGTTAGTAATTTTGTTAGGGTGAACTCTTGTAAGCTAATGTTGGCCTACTTCGGAATATCCGATCGACTTGACACTTTACACAAACGTACTTCCGATGACTACAATATTTTGATATTTTGTATCAGATATTGCTCTCTAGTTTTCCGTGTTGCCAGAATTCAATTTTTCAAATCTCTTCCATACGGTTTAGCGTGTCAGCACCAAACTTGGTTTAAACATTAATCGAAACAGTAGTAAAATAGTTTGGAGCCACAGTCTTTAACCACCCTAATTACCCCTGTTGTCAGTGTTGCCAACCCATTTTAAAATTCAACTCAAATACAAATAACTTTGTATATGCTTATCTACACACGTATATTGATTTATAAAAAAAAATGCATATATTTGAATTTTGTACTGGGAAAGGTCATACACACCCGGGCTACGCAGTTATATGTGAAGCCAACCAATTTTTAAAAAAAATGAAATTCAAATTCCTCCCATGCCGTAGGCCGTTTCTGCACCAAACTTGGAATTTGGTTACTATGAGAGGTCACAGAAATAATCCGGGTACTACACTTTTCATTGTTCCCAAATCATCCACTAGATGTACTGTGCATTGAGGAATTACACTGTTCTAATTCAAGAGACAAGACACCATGCAATAACGATGCTATAGCGTAAATCGAAAGAACGCGAAATTACAGTATATAGCTTTTATATTTTTAATTCTCCTTTCACTCTTCCTCTTTCCTATGCTTAGCATGTGTGAAACGAGAGGAAGATGGTGTTCCTCCTTTTCTTCTGTTTGACGATCATCTGACAAGGACAGACGATCTCCAAACTATTATTCTTCCTTTTCTTCTAGATGGGATCGATCGAGGGGATATAAGGTACTTGCAAGAAGTCTGAAAATAACACAATTGAGGGGCTTAGTGGAAAAACGGTGTATCCCTCAAAATAAGTTATCCACATATTTGTATCTCTAATACAAAGAAGGAAAAATGAGTTCCGAAGATTTGAGTGGAAAAATTACGTATTCTCTTTCTGCGGTAGGCAGTTACTGGAAAAATGGGATACGCCATTTTTTCACTAAATCCTCAATAATTGTAAGCATACCGACAGTCAACTACGCCAGCGACGCAAAAATGGCACATAGACCCTTTTAACATGACACTTCTTAATATAGGTAGAATATCAACAGGCGATACAATAATGTTTTCTAATAAAGTATTCAAATTCTACTTAATATGCCTGCACTATATAATAATAGAGAATATGGATCTGGTACTTACCATTCAGCCGTGCAGTGCTCCATACCTGTAAGATTATAAACAATGTAGATTGTTTTAGAGAGAGAAAAGTATAGTAAAGTATATTTTTCATTAGAAAAAAAATAATTTACATTTTGTATTCATTGATATCTATGGTCTAAGCTAGTCACTAGTATCAAGGGTGACGTCCATAAGGAATCACGTTTCCGGGGTAATAATTGGATTGGGTAAGAATTGTACAGGGCCTCTTTAGACACAATGTCGGCATTTCCCTGCTGAAACTAAGGAAAACTCTGGTATGTTCCTGTCAGGTTCCCCAACAGAAAGACTCAAAACTGTATAATACATCGATTCAAAGTCATTGGCCATACTAGACAACAGGGCTGTTTCAGCAACAAATTGCCATTATTGATGTTTCATGAAAATATAAATGTTGCAAAATAGTGTGCTATTTCGCTTGAAAGAAACACATACTGTTTGTACCGAGTACCACAGCTTCGTATCGGTTTGTCACATAAATAATGTCTTATTTTTGCACCAGAGGAAAACAACGATAACTTACTTGTAACACAACCGTTAATTAGGAAAATAGTCTTCATCGCACTCCACAACACTCTGTCACTTGTTAACTAGTTGTTGAATCCTCCGCTGAAAAAATCCCCGTTTTTTGAGGGAAAGAAATGGGTCACTGTTCGTCGCACGTTATACTCATTTTGCAGTGTTTTCCCGGAAAAGTGGTTTTGCAGGCTGCGAAAAAGACAGTAGTATGTTGGTGTAAGAACTGGTGAAAACGCCAGGTAGGAGAGTTTCTTCCAACCACATTCCTCGCTCTTAGCACAGGTCCTTCTTACCGTATGTGGGCGCGCGTTATTAATGAGAATGAGTATATCCTTGCGTTTAACTAGAGCAGGACGTTCAAGCTCCTCACAATAGACATCTGCATTGATGGTTTGTTTACGTGGGAATAACTAAAAATGGATTATCCCACGAATATTCTACCAAATCTCAATATCGCTTTGCAGGGATGACACAGTTCCCAAGCCCCCTTTAGGTATCTACTGCCGTCTATGTCTATGTGCCCCATTTTCATGCCCTATCACCGTTTCTCTCCAGAAATGACTCATCTGTGACGAGTGAGCAGGGAACTGCAGACGTCAACTCTCTGCTGCTTCTGTTGAGGCGTTAACGCATTGGGTACTCATTTTCCGACTTTTGACACGTATCCAAGGTCCTGTAAATGACGATGAACGGTCGAATGGATGAAATGGAGTTCGCTGGCCAGTTCTTCAACAGTTTTCATGGATTTTCCTCCAGCGCTGCTCCCAGGGCATCGTTGCCCAGCTGCACAGATCTCCCTTCTGGTTTATTGGTGAAGCTGGTATCCCCAGACCGAAACATGTAGAACCACCTCTGGCACTTTCGCAGTACGACGGCACCCTGACCAAATACGGCTTTGATGTTTCGTGTCGCTGCGATGGCTGGATGTCCTTGATGAAATTCATTTAGCATGGCATGTCGTATGTTGTCCTCCAACAATGCCATGATCAAGCACAAACCACACTTCCAAAATGTGGAGTAGAGCGTTCTCCTTCTACATGACTCTTTCTATATAACTCAGGTATGGTACATGTCTTCTACTTCACTATTTACTCGTCCGATTGTGTCATTGCAGTGATAATCGCACATACGACATTATTTATAGGATAAGCCGATATTTGGGAGATCCTAGATTGTCACTCAGCGGAATCCATTCCAACCTAGGTTTGTCCAATCGCAACATCCCGGATAGTATGTTCCTGACGTACCTCTTTTCATCATATTCTCGTGTACAGTATCACAAACTAGGCGAAGAGATCCCTAAAAACCATTGACTCCCAAGATATAATTCAATCCAATTCACACACTATTCTTAAACATCTTACTGGGTTAAACATGATACCACCTCTTCCGTCATGTTAAATTACGACATGGGTAAAACCTATAAAGATTTCATAATATCAAGAACTATTTAGTGGCGAAAAGAAGCTGAAGCCTATGCACCCAAAGCCAATAAGAGTAACTGGATGCAATACAAAAAGTATTTTCCTGGAAAAACAGGTTATGCATATCCAGCAGTCTCAGACTAAAAATTTATTACACATCAGAGTATTATTAAATTTTAGAGTTTGAGATATGACAATTTTATACTCATTTACTGTTCATTGACTTGCTATTCGTATTGAAACTAGAAGCAAATGTTAAGTATTCCCGTCAGAAAAAATGGATGGTAATTCCTTCCTCGAAGCTGATGAATGGCTTCTGTTTGTTTATTAGTGTCTTTGAATATATATAAACAGAAGTCCTGACCTGACTGAGATATCATCGCCTAGACCAAACCGTTTAAGCTGGAAACAAAAAATTTACATAGTGCATAGGTTGCATGACGTAAGGTACTACTAAGGAAGGATTTTTGGTAATTCGGCTTCGAAAGAGTTGAAATGTGGTTTCAGTTATGTTAATATGCAATGCCCATATCTCGTGATCCCTTCAGTCTAGAAACAAGACATTTGGTATTTATGCTTTACTTTTTAAATAATTAGATACATGTTTAACCGTTTTTAAAAATTGGTCCTAGAAGGGGAGAAAGCAGGGTGTTTTTTTAATAAAACTATACTGACTGACATATCAACGTCCAGGCCAAACGGCTTAAGCTAGAAACTTGAAATTTATGTATAATCAGTCTTTAACTAATGTATTTCACTGACGTTTGGTAAGAAAGCTGAAGAAGGTCACTTTTCGAAAGTAGAAATGAAAAAGTTATTTCTTTTGTTAAAAAAGGAGAAAAATTTCCTGCCCCAAGGTGACACCGAACCAGATACCCTTTACATCGTTGTGAAGTGGTATATTCACTACGTCATACAGCCCGATGTTGGAAGACAGAATCCTAGCAGCTTTTATTATCATGAGAAAGAGCCTTATAATCTATATATAAAACCAAAGCCCTGACTGACTGACGCCTAGACAAAACGATTTAAGCTAAAAACTTGAAATTTATAGAGTTCATATATATTTTATGACGTACGGAATGGAGGAGTTTTGGAAATTCTGTTTGGAAAGGGCAGAATGGTTGTTGCGACAGGCTTTTCCTATAGTTCCAATAGGAATGCGCAGTGATGAAGTAAACACGTGCATTAAATCTTCAAACGTATGGCCTCTTATCAACAAATTATGTCTTAAGGACGTGAGAGTCCATATAAATGTGGACATGGCGGCAGGAAAATTTTCCGATCTCCTTTTCAAAATTGTTGATGGAGAGTTTCCTACTTTTGAGGAGAAAATAAGTTTACCTCATCATCTAGGGCATGTCGCATCCAATGTAACGGATCTTACATCCAAAATTTATCCCGATGTGCAGAATATTCAAGAGAAATCCATGGACTAGTTAAGTTAACGTGCTATTTTAACTCCTAAGAACAATGCCGCAGCCGCAATAAATAAAATTATCCTAGATACTTTTGACGGTGACCAAATGGAGAACCGGTCCGTAGAATCGGCAGCTCAGACTGATGATGTTATTCACTACCCCATGGAATTTCTAAAGACATTAAATCCTCCAGACCTCTCCGGACATAAACTTCTCCTATAAGTGGGAATACCTGTAATGTTGTTGAGAAATATCAACCCACCTAAACTTTGTAATGGTACCAGACTACGGGTACAAGCTCTCGATAGGAATGTGATATAGACTATGGTGGTAACTGATTCTGCTCAAGGGGAATCTGTTCATATCATGAGTG